>WYDF02252814.1:0-20409 GCA_009867245.2 Adranes taylori
GCGAAGTATTATCCTTGAATTTGCGAGGGAGTAGGTAAAAATATTAGATTTATAGCATGTTTTTAATGCAATTTCGAATATACATTTTAATATTCTCCTCATCTGCAATAGTAATTGTATTATTTTTAGATTCAAACTTTATATTATTCCATTTGTGCTGCTCTTACAAACAATTTAAAACATGAATACCATTTGGCACACATATTTGGTGATACACTGGTTGAATATTTGGGTATTTCTGTGATAATCATATACGTTCATTTATACGAGATATTGTAGTAAGATGTTGTGTGTCCCTCTGATATGGCGAAGCACACTCCGAAGTGGAGTCCGAATTCTTGTTTGTATACAATGTTAGTAGTATTTAGTTTTTATTTACATATGAACTGAAACATTTCCAAATGTTTTCCTCTTCTATTTCGTGTCGTAAGTGCTTAAACAACCCCGTTTCGTTTTGTTACATATGTGGCACTTTCACCATTCCCAGTCAAAGGACAAACATCAGTACATTGATTAGGCAAGCCTATTTTGCATATTTCTTATCAAGATAAATCTTAGGCCTTTCACAAGGTGTACAAGCTGTATGTCGAGAGTTTACAGATGTGGATTTGGTATACCTATGAGTTGGCGAGACCCCAGAGATCACTAAAGTCACTGTTGTATAGTGAAAACATGGATATAACAAGAAAACCAAATGCAAAATAGAGTGTCCTAGTTTACCATCAGCAATACGACCAGTGCCTAATTCAGCTGAAATCCGAGTGCTAGTTTTCAAAGAATTTCCCTCTTTTGAAATACAGGAATACGAGTCTGACGAAGATCGAAGTGACTCCAACAACGAAGATTCTGAAATTGACGATCATTCCGCTCGTAAGGGATATGAATGATTTGGTACGAGATTTGAACATGAATTGAATGATTTGATATGAGATTTGGGACTATCCAAAAAGGCTTCAGAAGTTTTAGCATCAAAAAGGTGCTAAGGTATCTTAGATCAACAGAAAGTGCGTTTCTGCAATACTTTCGAAGTGAGGATGGATTTGTGTATTGTCATAACGTACATGGTTTAATGGAGGAATTGAGAATGTGAGTAACTGAATGGTGAGCGACTATTCATTGATAGCGCAAACCGGAGCTTAAAGTGTGTCTTCCTTCACAATAGGAATTTATTTGGTATAGTCCCAATAGGTCATTCAGATTGTTTGCGTGAAGAATATGAAGACATCAAGAGAGTCATTGATACGTTGCAATATCGCACGCACAAATGGATCATCTGTGTTGACCTTAAAATGATCTGCTTCTTCCTTGGCCAGCAACGCGGATATACCAAGTAATCCTGTTTTTTGTGTATGTGGAACAGCAGAGTTCGTGAGAAACATAGGATACAGTCAAATTGACAGCCACAATCTGACCTGAAACCTGGTAACCCAAACATTCTACATCAGCCACTTGTCGACAGAAAGAATATTATATTTCCACCTGTGCATATAAAATTAGACGCAATTTGTTAAAGCTTTGTCATCTATAGCAGACTGTTTTATGTATCTCATTTCGGCATTTCCTAACATATCGTTTGAAAAGATAAAGGTCGGTGTCTTTGACGACCCACAGATTAGGCAGCTCGTTAAAGATGAACATTTCATCTGAACAATGACAGAACTTGAAAAGAATGCTTGGTTGGCATTCAAAAACGCAAAATTTCAAAATGCTTGGTTGCAACATGAGCATCACATTGCATTTTCTACATAGACATCTTGCTGACTTCCCGAAAATCTTAGTGCAATAAGTGATGAGCAGGGTAAGCGATTCTACTAAGATTTGACGGTCATGGAGGCACGGTATCAATGTAGATGGGATTTACATATGATGGCTGACTATTGCTGAAGCATCAAGCGAGAATGTCCAGAGGTTAAACACGCCAGAAAAATGGAAGTATGAAAAGCAATTTTAATATTTTGTTTTTGAAAATTTTTTATGAATCTTGCTCTTCACTGCAATTGTTGTTGAAAAACGTTAAGAAATAATATTTGTTAATTATTTCTGTGTTAGACAAATTATAAGTACGTGTTAAATTAGAATCTATTTTGTTGAACTTAGCTAAAAATATTTTTTGAAGTATCCCGTCTTCAAACCCGTTCCTCAGAGCTATACCTCTAAAGATATTTACTTTATTAATGATAATGAAGCTCTGTTGATCTGTGGGATCATCAATCCTATGCACTAATGACCTAAACCCTGGCAACTTGTGTGAATAAGGAACTATGGACGAACTATGGAATTATGGTTCTTCTATGGACGAATTATGGTTCTTTTGAAATTTATCGGAAATCAACTTGTTGTGACATGTTGATCCATAATTCGTCCATAGTTCCTTATTCACACAAGTTGCCAGGGTTTCACTAAATTAAAATTGTGGACTCCAATACTGAAACGCTTAATAATCATTGTTTAACGCATAATTTTGTCTCACAATCCATTATTTTTATTTTAAGTTCATCATTTGCATTTTGTGGAACTGAATACCGTCCAGTCTTACGAAGTATTGCTAAAACATCTTCCAATATCCATTGTGTAAATTCAACTTCCTCCTGCTTTTTTTGATCGTGAAATTAATGCGTATAAACGTGGTTCCGAAATGAAAATCGTATCTAGATGCAAATTTTTTGACAAACAAGAAGGGTCACAATTTGTGACCCTTCTCAATTCATTCCAAGTACACTTCCACTCGTCGATCACGTATCTATTATTGCTTGTTATGTATTTACATAGTTCAAATACGTAGCGGCAGCATGAGCTTTAAAGAAATATTGATCTTGTACGCCATTCGGTTTTATAGAAATACTGTAGTGGACGACTCACAAACAGGACACTACACTGAATTTCTATAGATATTACCAGGGTCGAAATAAAAATACTATACAGGGGTGTTCAAAACTTATTTGCAATTTGTGACAATAATCTCCTAGCGTATATCACTACCGACTGCTCCTGTTACTATCTGGTACTCTATGCTCCAAGCACTGCATACAAATACCATATACTATGGGACGTTTATACTTTCAACCTCGCACAATTCCCAGCTGGCTTGCCTTTGATCAAGCCATTAATGGAATTTGTAGGTAAGTCTGCGTGTCTAAGTGTTCCACATGTCTTGCTGTGCCTCAAGGTTTTTTCACGTTCTTAGTAGCGTTGTCTTTCTTTTATGAGAGCACTTCCTCTTCACCACTGGGAGTACTTTGATGGACAAGTAGTCTTATTTAAACACGCCTTGCTCGCTTAGACATCCGAGAACCTAGATGTTTGAGTTGTACTTAAAGCATCCCTGTGACGCATATTTCGTGTTTGGATGTTACAGATAAAAGAAGTGTGGGTTTTGCTTATGAGTTACATGCAGCTCCTATTGCATATATTATAACTAGAGTAGGGATTGCAGGAATTCTTTGTGATGATTCGACGGAATTGAAATACCCCGAATAAAAGCATCGAACGGAAACAAAATCAAACGCATTTTGGTGGATATAAAATAAACCATGGAATATCCCAATTTATAATTTATTGTACTTACAATAAGAACAGAACTAGTTACTGATCATTTCTCTCTTTCTTTTCTTGCAGTAAATCAAGTTTCAACTTCATCGCCTTCTGACGCCTCTTCGATTTCTACTACGCGTTCAAAACTTAACTCGGAAATATCTGCGCAACGAACTGGTGTCTCCTATATCATCATCGCTGCTATCACAGCATTATGCGTTACATTACTGCTGTGCGCTTTGCTCATCGCTTCTTTAACACTTGGTTTGGTAGGCACATGTGTGATACGCAATAGCAATAGATCGTCAACTTATCAGCAGAGCGCAAATCATCAGGAAACCGCAGCTGGGTTCCAATTGAGTGTTGAAGGTGACCAACAACTATATAACTGTACGACAGAGGGACGACGAGAAGGATGTTACTGTTGCTATACCTGGGAACAAATACAATTTGTAAGTATTGAAAAACAATTTCGTTATCAATATATTCGTTCAGTTAGACGCCGGATCGAATCTCAGCCACGCCGTATTTATATCCATTGCGATTATAATAATATTACCTAAACAGTAAGCGATATCTCTCGCCGAATGTAAAGTAGTATAGGCAAGCAATGACGCAGAAATCTGCATTATCGGCGCATGCCCGTAATTTACATTTCCTGCCAAATTTCAGCCCGGAAATGATCTATGAGCCGTCATCGTGGATTTTCAAATTACAGTTGTCAAACACATAAACTATTTATGAGCCCAGAAATGACAGCTTAACGTCACAGATTACGTTCAGAACGAGTTGAGATAAAGTCTTGGCGGTAGGTGCCATACTACTTTATATATTGCATAATGACAGTTTGAAACTTGTCCAATTTTGCTTCAAACTATCCAGAGTTGGGATTATTTGATATTTTTCTTGGCCAAGAAACAAAATTTGGATTAATTTTATCTAGAAATACCTTCAAATTAGTACTAGAAAGAAGATCACAAGAAGCCAGTGCAGTATTTGGAGAGTGTATAATATAATTTTGCATGCGTTTGAACAAATTTTTGAAATTTTTATCTCCGTTTTAAAAGTGATATCTCGAAAACGTGGTTTTTGAAGGCTTCAACAGTTTCTTGAGATGATGGAAATCGCTGTCCACGTTTTTTTTTTGTTTGACCAGCGAAAGCACGAAGAAGTCATTAGACGATAAATCAGGTGAATATGGCCAATGAGACATTGTGATAATGGTGTAAGATGGCATTATGATGAAATTTGACGTTTTCGGTTAGTTTTAATAATTTCATCGATTTCTGGTATACTTCTGACTTCCGGTATACAAATTGTGATAAATCATTATTCCATTATTCCTTTCCCTTTTATTCCTCCTTCTAAACATTGTAATATTTCCAGCCAACTCACTTTCTTTCTCTGTCCATACAATTTCCAAATATTCCTTAACCCATTGCTCCCATTTATCTTCATTTCTGCCACAAATCCTACAGACTCTCAGACTTTTAGTCATCCATTATCTATTACACCTTTCCTCACTCCTACATCTAAAATGTGTTATCATTCCTTGTCTCTCTATACCCACTTTAACAATCATGTATTCCAGTAACCCTTCTCTATTTCTGATATCTGTATATTTACTATAGTACCTAGTATTCTTCAATCGTCGCCATATCGTTGCAATTCCATATCGTTCGTACTCACGTTCACTTCATCCACGTGCATCAGCCTCTTAATCCGTTATTCCATCGAATATTTTCTTCTTTCATATGTACTCTTTCGTTTTCTAGCTCAGTATGCATATTCCATTCCTTTTATCTTGTAACACTTTCAAGCATACTTCCTTCATTTTCATCGATCCTTTATTCTTGCAAAACCATCTCACTCGGCGTTGAATTTTCCACTCCTATTATTTTTTTCTACCTTCCAAATATCACCTTCTCCATTGTTTTCCTTTCTTTGACTCCCCATATTTCTGCGCCGTGCATCATTATATTCCTCCCAGATTACACACCAGCATTCTCCATTATCAGCATTTTCATACATGCCGATGCTCTAGATCTCAACCCTGTCCTTTCCTTATCACTTCTTCTAAATTAGATAGGAAGATGGTAAACAGGCGCATTGGGCACCCTTGTCTTACTTCCTTTTCATTTCAAACCATTATGATATACTGCTTCCCACTATTGTTCTAATGAATGTGTGCTCCCTCGTACACTTCTCTAATTACCCTCCTTATTCTATATGTCATTCCAGTTCATTTAATCCTTTTCCGTTGCTTAACCCTTACAAATGGTCTCTTTGTGTCCAGAAACATCATGTGAAGTTTATCTCTCGTACACATCTCCTGTCTTGTCAGTGTTACAATATTATCTACCGCACTTCTACCCATTACATACCCATTCTAGGTTCTCGACAACACATTTTTCTCATTTAGAAATCTCCTAATTCTTTTGTTTATTATCTTTCCAAACACTTGGTATAATCCATTCATTATAGTGATCCCTCTGTAAATATTCAGGCTGTTCTATCACTTCTGTTCAATATTGTAATTATATTTCCCTCTTTCTCTTTTCCTTTCCAAATTTTATTTAACTCCCTTACTAACGCCCCCCGACTCTGTTTATTTAAATAACTCAACACCTCTGATGGAATTCTAGTTTTCATTCTTTTAAACTCCTCTATAACTTCCTCTTCATTTATGTCTTCCTCAGTCTCATTTTTATCCTCCTCATTTTCATCCACATCCCATTCATTCTCCCTACATCCTCTTTCATTATCCGTGCTTGCTTTATCCATATCCAAACTACGTTTATTTCCCCAGTCATTTATATTCATCATACGAGTCCTCCATAGCTTTAGTACCTCTATTCATTCTTAAATACCTCCATACGTCCTTTTCCCTACTAAACTCTTTAATTATTTCAACTTTCTCTTCCTCTTCCTATTCTTCTTCCTCTTCATCTTTCTCTTCTTTATGAACTTTCTCATCCTCTTCTTTCTTTTTTCAACATTTTACTTTTTACTTTTTACTTTAATTTTTACTTCAATGTATTCTCTCCGCTCTACTTCTCCTAATCTAGGTCTCCTTACAAGATCTCTTGTTTTTTATTCTATTTCATCCATCGCACAACATCTTTTCTTATTGTCATTTCTTTTTCATCCAAGGCACTTAATCCTTTCCTATTTTCATTCCTTCTCCTTTCCTGTCCTTTTATCAAATTTCTCCTATTTTCCATCTCATTTACACCTTTCTACTCTTTCTTTAATTTTAATTCGTTCCTTGGCGTTCCATCTAAGCCCATTGTGCTTTTTTACAACCATTTATATTTACAACCGCACAACTATCCTTTATCTCCATTCCAAAAGTGATATCCCAAAAACATAGTTTGTGAACGCTTCAACAGTTTCTCGAGATGATGGAAAGCGCTGGCCATGCATTTTTTTTTTCGACCTGCGGAAATTACGAAGAATTCTTTCGGCGTTAAATCAAGTGAATACGAGCAATGATGGTGAGATGGTGAGAGCTGACATTAGAGATGGTGACCTTGTAATTATGGTGGGAGCTGGCATTGTGATGAGAAAGTATGATATCACATCACGTGTGCTTTTGGTTCCCTAGGCTTTCACGTAGATTTACCTAGGCTTTCACAAACCTCGATCACACAGCATTGACATTATGGGATAAAGACGGGTTTATGCCCAAATGGTCTAAACCCAACTCTAACTCACAAGTTTGGGATCGTAATAAGTAACCAGTTAAGTAAGTACTGATATGATGTTACTGGACCTACGAAGGGAGGCGTAGATCGTATTTCAACTGGCAACTAGCGACTGACTTACGTTGTTAACTCTTTTCAGTTCAACTATCTGAAGAATAACTCCCTAAACGGTTCGCGACTTTTTCGGTTAGTTTTCCTTATGGGTTATTTTCACTTTCTAACTTCTGGTAAACAAATTGTGATAAACTATTCAACATTAACTATTCTTGGATCTTCTAAAGCTATGGCTGTGATATCACAAGTACAACCGAAGAAACAAGCACTGATTTGTCTGGAGTTAGTTGTTTCGTAAATGAACAACTTTTGGTTCATCTACATACACCCAAACAGTTGGTTGTTGCTTAGTTCTTGATTCATAAGAACATATTCATTGGTAGAATATTTTGAGCATTTTAAATTGATAGGATCCTTTTTAGACTTCGGTCAAATTATTCTAGAACTATCGGCACCTATTTCTTGGAGTGTCTTACGGACCTTCTTCTTCAGCTATTATGTTGCTCACAGCATCGATATGTTTTGGAACTACAACCGATTTTGGATGATCTATCTTAAAATCAACATTGACGGTAGCACATCCACAACTTCTGTGTACGAAATTCTGAATACCAGTTGTAACCTGATGATGCTTCAAAGTTGTTAAAACAATTCATTTTGTCGTCCATTATTGCGTGTTTGTTTTAGAAGCATTTTGAAATAAAACTTGTTTTAACGCGACCTTGTCCTTCTACAGAAGCCAAAACTTCATTTAAACAGGAGTTATCGTGCATCTATCAGAAAATGGCTGGAAATAAGGAATAGGAATAAGGCTGAAAGGCTGAGGCTAAATTAATTTGTGAGCTTCTTGATCTAGTTTGTGTACTACAATTTATCTCGCGGTTGACAGTCAATGTCTTAAAGATAATTTTGCTTTCAGGGTACTACCACCGACAGCACAGCATCTTCATCAAAACCATCGAACTTATGCAGCTATCAATATGATGATTATAAATTAACATCTTGCAATATTTGCAATAACCATTCTACATTTGGAAGGAGTCTCATCTGCTCGAACTTATCCTACTATCAATACAAATCTTCTGATTGTTGTGCCAATACTATCAACTTTCCAAAGGAATATGTAGATGGGATATATGAAGAGGCTGGTGTAGGAATTGCCAATTTTGAGCGTTCCAACTCCAGTAGTTCATGTTTACTACAAAGTGCTTGTGTTATAAATGAGAGTGTAAATAATGTGTATTGTATAAACGAGGGTACTATTAATTATTCTAGTTGTAAGAGTTGTAGCACTGAAAATGGTGGACTTTTAACTGATTGTGGGATTAAAAAGATTCCGAATCGTGTTTGCCTGCAGAAGAAGAATAATGTTTATTGTTGCAATGCTAAAGAAGAAAAGTGTAATTATTCCGTAGATCATGAAAGATCAAGTAATATTGATCAATATATCCGTAATAAAGAAACTAAATATATTCGTAATAATTCCAAATCTTTATCAGTGAGTTCATCTAGTAAAGAAAAAACCGTATCGTCTTCTTCCGCGCGAACCAATAAAAAGTGTACACCGTTAACGGCGCAACGGCTCGACACAAATATCACTTGCGCCACATCACGAAAGATAGGTGGAACGATTGGTGGAAAGGAATTAATTTTAAAAAACAAATCATCGACGTCACTGGCCGCTGCATCCGATGTCGACGCCGGCGTCGACGGCGGCGCCGCCGGAACGTCGATTTTAGTGAACGGTGCGCCTTACGAAGAAGATACTTCAATCGCAGCGGGCAACGTCCCTGCAGCAGTGGGGCGAAAAGGAGGAGGTTTGGAGGAATCGATCGATGGAAATGGAGGAGGAGAAGTTTACCGTGCGACAGTTGCGGCGGGAAACACATACGCACAAGTAAGTCTTTTTATATTTCGATCATGTTTGCTTATTTACTATTTCTTACCGTTGGTACTGTTCAATTTGTAACTGGTTCATGAGATCCAAAAATAGAAAGAGCGAAAATCGTTTCGATCTGTTATCAAGAAATCAACTTATTTTTAATACCCCATCTGACACATACAGAATATCAGAGATTTTATTATATACCACATTCGGTCAAGGATCATCTGTTTAGATAATGCTAAAAGATTTTCGTACCTCTTGTAATTGTTCACGTCTCTTCTCTCTTAAATATTGGACTTATCTCTCTCTTTTTCCATTCACCTCTCTTTTCCTTTCCAAAACCCTCTTACTAACCCCTCCATACTCCTGCTTATTTAAACAATTTGTAAGAATTCGATTTGGTCCAATTGCACCTCCTATTTTCATTTTTTTAATCTATTCTCCAACTTCCCGCTCATTTATGTCTTCCGCAATCTCATTCCCTCATTATCATACACATCCCCTTAATCCGGTCTCATTTTACCTGGTTCTGCACTCCATATCTAATCTAAATTTATTTTCCCAGTCAATTATTCTCACCATACACTCCTCTTAACAACTTTAATAGCTCCATTCATTTTTAAATACCTCCATACGTCCTTTTCACAACTAAGCTTTTTAATCTTTTCTTTCTCTTCCTCTTTCTCTTTTCCACATTTTTCCATTTATTCTTTTACTTTAATCAATCTTCCATGTATTCCCTCCATTCTACTTCTCCTTAAAACTTTTCTTGTTTTTTCTTCTCTTTCATCCACCCTTTCTACTTTTTTTTCTCTTTCATGCGTCAAAAACACTCAATTTTTCACCATTTTTATTCCTTCTCCTTTTATGTCTCTTTATCAATCTTCTTCTAATTCCCAGCACCATTTCATTTACATCTTGCAATTTCTCCTTTTCCTCTTTTTCCGCCATACATTTTAATTTCATTCCTTCCTTGTCGTCCCTTCTAAATCCGTTCTCTTTTTTTACAACCATTTATATTTACATCTATCCTTTATATCCATTTTACAAGTGATATCTCAAAAACATTTGTAACTGGTTCGTGGGATTCGGTTTTGAAAATGAAACATTGTTAGAAATCTTTTTCGATCTGCTATCAAGAAGTCAACATATTTAAAATATTAAAATACCATCATTTTAAATACCCCACCAGTCATATCCAGAATATCAGTGTTTTTTTATATATCACATAAGGTTAAAGGATCATGAGGTTAGATAATGTCAAAAAAATTTTATACCTCATATTTAGTTTCTGTAATTGTTCACGTCTGTTCTGTCACATCTCTTAACAACTGGAATTATGTCTCCCTTGTCCCATTCATCAGGAATCTCTCATTTCATTTCCAAATTTGATTGAGGCCTCTTACTCACACCTCCATACCCTGCTTATTTAAACAAGTTTGTAAGAATTACATCTACTCCGATTACATCTCCTTTTTTTTAATTTTTTTAATCTCCTCTAAACTTCCTCTTCATTTATGTCTTCCTCATTCTCATCCCCATCCTTATCATCCACATCCCCTTCATCCGATCTCATTCTCCGTGGCTCCCCATCCATATCCAATTTAAATTTAATTTCCCAGTCATATATTCTCACCATATACTCCTTCTATCAGCTTACATAGCTCCATTCATTTTTAAATACCTCCGTACTTTCTTTCCACAACTAAGCTGTTTAATCTTTTTTTCTCTTCCTCTTTTTTCTCCTTTCCACATTTCTCCATTTCTTCTTTCAGTTCAATGCTTGCTTCCATGTATTCCCTCCACTCTACTTCTCCTAATCTAGCTCTCCTTAAATTTTTTCTTGTTTTTCTCTTCTCTTCCATCCACACTTCATCAAAGACACTAAATCTTGCCCTATTTTCATTCCTTCTTCTTTCCGTTCTATTTATTAAATTTCTCCTAATTCCCAGAACTATTTCATTTACAACTTTCATCTTCTCCTATTCCTTTTTTTTCAATCTCTCTTTAAATCTAATACGTTCCTTATTGTCGCATCTCTCCTCTTTAATTAAAACATGTATACGATTTGGTAATATTGTTATTTGTAAATTTTCTTCTTCTAACAATTAATCGTTCGAGCACTCGATTTTTTAAATTATTTTTAAATATTATTAAATTGGAAATTCCTTGCTGTGCATATATTTTATGCATTTTAGTATAGCAATTAGCCGAACTATCTTTTGCTGATGACTCATTATCGCATATGTACATTAGCGGTTAACATTTTAAACTTATTTAACAGGCTTCGCATTTACTTAGGTAATTCAACAGATTGCTTGAGTGTTTTTAATAGATCTACGAGTGGAGGTTGATCAATACTTCCTTCCAAAGTCCCTACTCTCTAATAGATTTTGCGATATTAATTTATTCTGCAGCTGCTTTCTGGCTTGGCCCCGTGTTATTATTTAAACGTTTTCCTGATTTTGTAACATGTTACTAAGTTCCGTGAACTCAATTCGTGATAATGCTCCTGCCACGACATTATCTTTTCCTCAAACGTAACTAAAAATGAAATCATACTCCTTTAAAGTAAGACGAAATCTCGTTAATCTTCTTGAAGGATTAACCATGCCATAGGCTTATGGTCGGTTTGTATGTAGAATTTTCGCCCAAAGAGAAACGGTCGAAATTTTTTAACTGCGAAATAAATTGCTAATAGCTCTTTCTCATACAATAATTCATCTCCGTCAATTTTCTACTAGCATAAGCTACAGGCCGGTTATCAAAATTACAAGTTCCGAATGCTTTTTGACATTCTGGCGTCCATTGAAACCCCTTTCTTAGGTAAATTAATTAATGGTACAACTACCTCTGAAAATTTCCCTATAAATTTTCGAAATGACTGTGGAACGGGATATTTTTTCAAAACTTGAAGTTTTTGTGGATCTACTCTTACGCTTCCGAAATTGCATGTCCTAAATATAACACTTCTTTTTTAAAAACATTTTAACGGATTGAGCTTAAGATTTACCTTCCTTAACCCAGCAAGAACTTTTACCAAATTCTGATTATGATTAGTCAACTGTTGCCCAAACAAATAAGATCATCTAAATAGATATAAAACAACTCTCATAATTCAACCCAGAAAACCATTTGACCTATTTTCAAGCTCATGGGTAATCCCGTCAACTGATATTGACCTCTATCCGTTACAAAGGCTGTAAATTTCCGTGATTTGTGACCTAATTCTATCTGATAATATCCTTGTGCAAGATCGAGATACGAACAATAAATAGCTCCTGACAAAGAATCAAGGATTGTTTCTATATCTGCTAATGGAAAATTATCATCCTCCAACTGATGGCTTACTAACCTAAAATCAATTAATGCTCTGAAGGCTTTATCGCTCATTAAATCGGGGTTTTCCGGACCAAATATAATAGAGAAGACCACGCGAAACGCGCCTCTTCATGCTCTTGTACCTCAGCTTTTTGAGCAAGTGGGATACGATAAGGTTTAACATACACAGGATTGGCAAGTTAAAATATTAGTAGCCGTTAGCTTATCCCCTGATAAAAAAAACATTGGCAAACTTTGCAAAAATCTTTTTGTACGGAGTCCACTTCATTCTTCCTTGAACATCTATACTACCTAACACTTCGTCTACTCTATCTACAGATATATCTACATCTTCGATTTTTTTTTAATATCAATACTCCCACACTCGCAATGCACTTAAGAGACGGTATTGTTATCAAAAGATTGCAATCTTTGCAATTTCTGACTTCCGTGCTAAGTCTTTTGAGTCTACTATAGTTATTATATCGTTAAGAGACGGTATTGTTAGCAAAAATTCCAATCTGTACAATTGATGGCCATCAATCAATTGACAACCAATCAATCAATTGCCACCAATTTATCATCAATCAATTGCCACCTATTTATCATCAATCAATTGCCACCAATCAATTACAATTTGCAACGACAAAGCCGCGGAAATTAGACCATATCATGGGCCGCGGCAAAGCCACAGTAATCAAACATGTCGCTCTTGATGACCATCAATCAATTAATGGTCAGCAATAAATCAATCAATTGCGAAGATTGGAATTTTTTCTAACAATTTCGTCTCTTAACGGTACAATGATAAAAATACACGTTTTAAACTACTACAGTAGACTCAAAAGACTATATATATATATATATATATATATATATATATATGGATGTTTGTATCTTTGAATTTAATAGACTTCAACACCGTTTGACCGATCATTATAAAACTTGGCACATATATGTATTTTTTCAGGGAGAAGGTTTTTATGCCATCCACACAGTTGTAACTCGCCACTAGATGGCGCTACATTACATCAACTTCTACACCGTTCATTCGATCGGCATGAAAATTTATATACTTAAGTATTTGAGTACCAAGAATATTTCTATGCTATACACTTTGTTCTAACTCGCCACTAGATAGCGCTGCAGCACGCGCGACCACAGGGCTGGCCGCGACAAAACCGCGGCAATTAGACCATGTCACTGACCGCGCCAATGTCGCAGCAACCAGACCATGTCGCTGTTCGCGGCAAACCCAATTGGAAAAGTGTGGCAATTATACATGTCGCTTGCAACGACAAAGCCGCGGAAATTAGACCATATCATGGGCCGCGGCAAAGCCGCAGCAATCAAACATGTCGCTCTTAACGGCAAAGCCGCGACAATTAGACCATGTCGCTAGTCGCGGCAACTAGATTATGTCGTTGGCTGCGGAAAGGCGCAGCAATTAGACATGTTGCTCGCAGCGGCAAAACCGCGGCCATTAGACCATGTCGCTGGGCGCGCCAAATCTGCGGAATTTAGACATGTCGCTCGCAACGGCAAAGCCGCGGCAAATAGACCATGTCGCTAGCCGCGGCAATGTCGCGGCAACTAAATTATGTCACTGGCTGCGGAAAGGCGCAGCAATTAGACATGTCGCTCGCAGCGGCTAAGCCGTAGCAATTGGAGCATGTTTGGAATTAGAATGAGAATTACAAATATGGGAACCAGGTGGTGGAGCAAAACTACGTTTGCCGGGTCCGCTATTTTTTATATATGTGAAGAACTGATGTAAGTATGCATTTTGTATACTTACGTATTATACTTATATATAAACGTCTAACTTTGTCCGTCTGGCTGTGTGTTTGTGTGTCTAGAACGCTTTTGATACTTATTATATCATAGCAAGCATTTATGTGCGAGTGAGATAGTTAGTACTTTTGTAGTACGTACGAATGCATTAAAAGAAACATGAATTACGTTTAGTTTACATTCAATACTAGCAGTGGCGTGCATTTAATTTTTTTTATTATGTTAGATTATATTATATAATTTCATTTTCTACTTTACTCTGTGTGAATTTCTACTTTACTCTGTGGAAAACGACTACTGGTGTTGGCTCAACAAGAGGTATGCAGACTATTCCATGAAATCCATCCAAATCGTGAACCTATTTCACAATCTATGGTAAGCAGAATAGAGCGAAAATACAGAGAATTCGGACATGTGAGGGATGCACCAAAGCAAGGTAGACCTAAAATTAATGAAAATATTTAACAAGATGTAATTTTGTCGGCAATAGAAAATCCACACTTTACATTGCGGGGATTATCTAGGGATTTGAGTATTGGAAAGTCTTTAGTATCGAACATTTTTAAAATGGTAAAATACCATCCTTATAAAGTACGTGTCGTCCATAAATTGGCTGAAGACGACTTTGACGGAAGAACTAAATTCTGCGAGTAAATGATGGACCAAAACAACAATTTCATTGATAACGTTTTATATTCAGACGACGCAATGTTTTATTTTTTGAACGGACTTGTTTAACAGGCAAAACAACTGTTATTGGTCTGATGAAAATCCACACTAGTTTCAAGAATACCATACGCAAAGACCACAAAAAATCAACGTATGGGCTGGTATTGTGAGTGTACGAAATTGTATTTCTTATTGGTGTAAGAACTTATTCCGGTACGCCACTGATAAAATTGAAGAAATTATATGTGCATACAAACTAACATTGTTTAAGAGATCGTAAAATCCAAAGCTCGGTAAAACCCAAAACCATACCTGTTTTCATAGTGGACAATAAGCGTACGTGACTATTGTTTTATTGCGGAGCTTAAATATGCAAATAGATAAGGGTGTATGTACTACCAAGTACCTGATGCCTCCCGTTGCAGCTTCCTTAAGACGTTTTTTAATCACTTCTAGACACATATTGAAGAAGTTCGTCGTCGTCGTCGCAAGGACAACTCATCGCTCGGAACCCTGCCTACTTTGGAAGGGTTCGACTTTAGTGCACAACTACATTTTTTCATCAATTCATTAATTTATCAATTTGTTCACTTTAGTGTTAGTATTGTAATTAAATAGTTAAAGTGAATTAAACTCGTTTCAAGTAATTGCTCTAATTAAATGTCTAATCGCTAAACGAAATATCAATCGATTTTAACCAGCAAAAAGAGTAAATTCAAAAGGTGTTTACAGTCCACCGCTGTCCAGTCGCAATACTCTACATACAGTGAGCAATACAATTATTGGTCCATATTTTTTTGATGAAAAACAGGAGCATCGTATCTGGATTTCCTACAAAATACATTAATTCCTGATTTAACCCAACTTTTTTCAAATAGCCAATAATTTAGACCGCAGAATCTGGTTTCAACAGTATGGCGCACCGCTACATTACGCTTTAGCTGTGCGCGAGTTTTTAAACAGAACCTTTCCACACCGGCGGGTAGGAAGAAGGGTATAAGTGGAATGACCAGCTAGATCACCTGATCTGAGCGCATTAGACTTCTTTTATATGAGGTTATTTAAAATTTAAAATCTATATTAACAGATCTGAAAATATCAGTGAGCTAAAAGGCCGAATCAGGCTAATAATGCACAAAACGTTAGAGACGAATGTATTGTCCGGTTAAATCATTGTTTATTGGTTAATGGAGAGCAATTAGAACATTTATTGTAACTTTTCTTTTGTTTATTTTTGATAGTGTATCGCAGTAATTGCATAACTACGTTATTCAATTCAATAACTACGTTACATAATGCAACTTCATGAGCTTATAATACAACTTTTGCACTTACGAAGCCACCTTTTGGCTACGCTTTTCCACAAGTTTATAGATAGGATTGATATATAATTACAATCCATTGATCTAGGCCAGAAACTTATTCTACAGCGCATTCCACAAAAGCTTGTACAATGCAGAAGTGAGGTAATCCCTTCCCATGACCTTTTACCCATTTTGAGGCAAGAAATAGTATGAAATTAATGTTTTCAGTATTCTCTGAAAATGATTCCTTGGCTCATCTCTAACCGACGCTCAAAAATGGTTTTCGTGTAGAGCTTCTTACATTTAGCGATAACCTGTTAGTCTACAGGTTGGAGTAAAGTAGCGATCTTGGAAGATTGAAACTGAATTTTGAGCAATCCTTCACGGAGGTTAGACCTGCAGAACTTTATTAGCATTTAAGTTTAACATTTTAGCTCATATTATCTAGCAATTCTTTCACCGCCTCCTTGTCAAATCCTGTAATTATCAATTATCTTGTTATTACAGTTTTACAATACACAATAAAATTAGGTACGTTCTATTTAAAGTTTTGAATGCATTTGTGAAGTCTAATCCATGCGATGCTCAATTGTTTTTTTAGCTATGGCATATAATAGAAAATTATATGTTGAACAACGTTTCTTCTCTAATATTTAAGTCATATCTCTAACAATATCCGAGATATCTGATGCGACAGCTGAACTTATAATAGATTTACTTGGCAAAAGTTACAACAAAAATTAATCAAATCGAATTAAATTTATCCCATACATATTGAATTCATCACACTAATAAAATTAATTAATCAATTAGGATTTCATTGATTAAATGATTTATGCACAACCAAAAATAGAAAACTTTTTTATGGATTTCATGAAATTTTCATTCGCATATATTAAATATTAAACAAACGTAAATTCAGGGATTTGAGAATTATAAGATTAGGTTAGATTATATTTATTTATATACATCCATATTATATACATTCATTTACTTATTATATATTGTTCGGTATTTTTTTGCATGAATCTGTCATCACTTTAAGCATCAAATGTAATATTTTAAATTAATTTCTATATTTACATGTTTCAAATCTGTTAACTAATATTATTACCCTCTTTTTGATCTCTGGTTAACATCAAATGTTGAACACTTCAATAACTATATATTGTGTGTTCTCTGTTGTATGGATTGGATGCTCATATGTTAGTAGATGTACAAAAGAATGGTTAATAATAATAACTTACTCTTTTGCGGCTCGTAATTAGAGGATAGTTTAATTACTATGGAACTATTGATAGATCAACGTGGTTCGAGTGAAACGTACATTTTAATGCTAACTAGATAAATCTCGCTTTATTGTAACAAATTATCAGTCTTTATAGTAAACTTAACAATAACAAAGTATACGTCATTTTTAACTAAATAAATAAAAAGTGTATAGTGTACCTTTTGATATGACACACCTATGCGTTTTGCTCTATTCCAATAAAACTATTATAATATTACATATTTAAAAGTCATCCCACTTGATCTAGAAGCTTATGCATTTAGGGTTTGCTTGCTTTTAAGATATGTCACATAATTAATCGTATCATCTACAAACATGAATTTGTCGATAACTCATGTAAATACATATTTATTATAATACGAATTGACAATGAACATGGTGATATGAACGTAGTATATGTTTTAAGTACAATATCTACGTACTAACGTATAGCTAATTTGTTTTTCTAAATATCTTTTGAATTTAATTATATATTTTTTCAGATGAAATCTTGAACTACAAAAAAATAATAGATATCTTCTGACACCTTCGTACTTGATCCTGTTCACATAAGAGTGGTTTTCTTTATTAAACGGGATACAGGACCAAGTAGTTAAAATTGTATTTTCCTTTCCTTTATGATCTTTATAAATCTGATTCTTTGCTTGTTACGTGATGCTGTGCTTTAGAGGATTCCTTTATTGAAATGGACTACCATAACAAGCATATAATTTACATTTACATAGAATGTTAATTTTATTCATAGCAGTCTTGTTAAATACCAGGGAGCATAAGAAGTAATTCATATTCTTCAGGTATTCCTCTAACTCTTCTAAAATGATGTGGATTTATAAGTTATCAATATCTTGTGTACAGCCGTTAAGCGTAAGTGTTTTAGAATATGATTCTCTCATACCTCCTTTATGTATGCTTTATGACTGCGCTTAATAATATACTGAATGCTTTAATAAAATAATAGAAAATATCTACATATTTTTTGGACTGTTGAACAGTTGCATATTAATGTTCTTTGAATCTTGTTTTGAAGTTATGTTCGGTTTTCCTGTATATGACCTTTGGCATATTTGCTTGTGGTGCTTCGCTACCAAGGTGATTTTTATTAGATTTACTTCAGACCACAGAGTAATAATGTAATGAGAATATGCGAATATATTTGTAGTAATTCCTAGCGCATATTTAAGTAAATTTTATCCTGGAACCACGCGACACGTGGCAAGGGACGATTGTAGTCTACGAAATATGTCATCTGTAATAAATTTGAACGTGTAACGTTTTGTTTGTTACAGTTGAATCAAAGCATTAGCTCCAATTCTGAAACGAATATTTCAATTAACAATGCTTTGCATAATTCCATCTGACGATTTGTTATATTTTATTTACCCAAAATAATATGAAGCGTAAAATGGTTAATTCTATTCAACACCTAAACCAAATCCGTAAATTTGACGTAAAATTTCGCAAGCGTTACCCACAAACACTGCAATTATTCAGATTCACAGCACATTATGATGATTAATATATGTATATAACGTGTATAATAATCAACATCATCACTCTATTTTGCTATGACGGTCGCTTGTGTCGTATTGGGCCTTTTGTCGACGCGCGTCCTTTTTGCATCGCACGGAAAACGGCTGCGTACAAGAAACGGACGTCGGAGGTGATGGCGGTAGCCCAACGTTGATAAGGCCTCGAGGCGTAATCCAACTGTAAGTTAGTGAGTGACTTTGAGAAATCTCGTTTTGAGTGAGTTACTGCTGGTTGGGAAAGTTAACGAATACGATGAAAAGGATCGGGACGAAGATGGATGAATCATTTTGGAAGAGACGGAGCATAAAAGGACAGGACAAATAAACAAACTGACTTGTTGTACTTTGAATAAAAGACGTGCTGTGTTGTTGTTGTTGTTCTTCTTCTTCTTCTCCTTGTACGGTGTTCATTCCGATATGTTTCGTATTTAAATGTAAGAAATAACAAACCATCTTTTTCTGCTTTCTATCTAATCTTACTTTAAAATTTATATTGTGCTTTACACGAAGTTCTTAAAGATAAATCAATTATATCATTCTTATTATAAAGTTGGAATATACGTAGAAGGTGTATGATTTAAAAAGCAGTACCGCACTCCTAAAATTAGTATATTCAAATATTTAAGTTTACATTAAAACATAAATATCAATCAACAAATTTTTATTGGCATCTATCAAACCAACTTGCAATATTATCTATAAACTCAAAATTACAAAAAGGAAGACACAAAAAATATAACCACAAAATAACCAAATCCAAATCCTCTTTTCTTAGAATGAATACGGAATCTTTCCCTTTATTTCATCCGATTAATGCCAGTTCCTCTTTCATATTCCGTGAATATTTTTTTCTATTATCCCTATACCTTTTATTCCTCTTCCTAAACACACTTTTAAATTACCCCCCAAACGCCTTTCTTCATCACTCCTATTCAATCCTGTATTTGCATTTACCCAGTGGTCTCACCTTTCCACATCTATTTCACATATTGTGACAGACTACTACCCTTCGCGACGCTGCTAATGGGGAACCTTAGTGAGTTGTCACAAATGGCACTACAAATACAGCATAAAAGCGGCTTTCGGAAATATGTTCTTCGGGCGCTATGTTAGTTTAACGTGAGACCGCACGTTGGAAAGGCTCTTGTTCTTCCAGTCCTCATCGGCTTACTGAGGGCACAGCTAGCTTGCGAGTCTTGCGAGATGTTCAAGATTCGTGTTCTTGTGGGCATCTGTAATAAACTTATTGTAATGAGTGAAACAGCATTATTGATTTAACAAAACCTTATACTATTCTTCATAGATAATACAAACAGAGAAATAT
>WYDF02252825.1:0-20401 GCA_009867245.2 Adranes taylori
TATATAAATAAAAAGTGTTGTTTATATTTAATCTTTTCTGTTTTATAGATTTGTGTTGGGGGTGGCGGTCTCCGGTGAATCCCAAAGCCCTCCTCGCGTATGGCCCTGGTTGAGAGTAGCTATTGAGAGCAATTTTCGCAAATTTTTCCAAGTGAACACGTAGTTTTTAACAGTTTTTAACAGTAGCAATTGCATTCTATTACCAATATTAAAATTGGCTAATCAAAATAATGGAGATCAAGCTTAGTTTGGAGTCCAAACAGCACAAATCACCCACCTGTGTGTCAAATTTTATTAAAATCGGTTGAGTTGAGGGCTAAATAAATATTGTTAGGCTGAAAATGTAAAGCTTTTAAAGATTTATGTTGAATATTCAAAAAAGTATAACGATATTCAAAAATGTAATTATGTTGAATACATAGATGAATCATAATCTTATGTCAGTGTAAACGCACCCTGCGTTACTAAGTTCACGGCATTCACGGCTAAGTTGATGTGTTTATGTGTGCGCCTCCGTGTAGTTGCTGTTGTTAGCATCATAGTGTTGGAAATCGCTAACAGTGTGCGGTCACAATATCGGTTATCTGAGCGAGTGTAAGGGCGCGCTGTTGTCACATATAACAATGCGATCAACGAGCGTGTAACACACTTGCGACATTGTCAAATTTGTTTGGAAAACATTATTTGTCATTATTAATTTTCAATTCATAATAGATACCCGTAACATCGGAAAGTACTCAAATAAATATTTACAATATTTTTGGAATTAGTAGACAGATCTGCTTCATTATCACTTTACTACATTATTACGAGATAAATAATATGCAGGTAGTATATCTACCCCAAAAAGGGCAAAAGTACCCCTAAAGAAAACTGACGTATTCACGAATAGAACATCTTGTGATTTTAAAAGTGTACTACTACATTATTTTTATCAACGTAGGGAGCATATGTAGGATAAAATTGATCAAGAAAATTTATAGGCGATGAAATTTAAATTGATTTGAGTACATGCTATACAACCAATTCATATTTCTGAAAATATATTTTCAGATATAAATTTAAATACAGTTTGAACGGAAACCCAACATTCGTCGTCGGTTAATAAATAAAGCTCCAATTATATCTTCCTTATACCCATTACTATTTTTTTTTATTAACCCTAATCTTCTCCCGTGCGGTCCCAAATAACTCTGACAATTATTGACCAAACTTCTTTCTTCCCTCACATTCCTTTACTCAGACTCTCATCTTTCCTCTCTTTTCCCTGATATCCTACATCTTCTTTCAACCTCCGGTTCCTTCTTTCCTTGCTTCCACACCTAAACCTAGCAACCATCCTTTTCTTTTTCATACTTCCATCCATCGTCAAATTTTGGTATTATTACTGATAATCACGTTGGGATTCTATCACTTTGGAATAATATCCTCAACCATTATATGCCTATGTCTACAGTTGAATCTTGCTTCCTTTAACTTTGCATCCTTCTATTGCTTTTTGACATCCTTCAATCGTTCTATTACTTCATTTATGTTATGACTGTCGTCCCTCATTCTACGATACCATTCATCCATAGACCATCCAACCCTTTAAAAAATCTTTTCCCTCTGCTGCTCCGTCCGCTTGCTCCACAAACTCATGTCCTTCAATCATCACTTTTATCGCATGTAAGTATACCCATTTAACCTCATTATTATTGTTCTCCATCATCATTTTTCTCACATATCTTACCACCTTCTAGAAATCATCCACACCACTCTTATATCTATTTGACTCTGGCAATACAATTTTATCCGGAGTCGAATTATCCTTTTCATGCATCCTATTTGCACCCTCTCTATATTTTTTTTATCACTCACTGACTATATTTCAACACCATACATCAACAAACTCTTTACACATACCTTCATAATACTTAACCTCATATTCACTCACTCACCAAATCTCTCTTTTCACACCCATCTCATTCTCTCTATTGCAACTTTAGATTTTATTGACATCATCCCCTCGTATGCATTTTACCTGATTCGTTGTAGTTCAGCATGTATCCCAAAGATGTGTACGGTTTAATACACTACATACCCTCTCCATGTATCTAAAACACATCTTTTTTGCTTTTTCTACCATCTTTCTTTTATACTAGTATTTTTGTTTTCTTTACATTCACTTCAAACACTCTCTCATAAACATGTGACACATAGTTCGTCAATAATACTATTCAGGAATTGATGATTCTAGTAACTCCTGTAGTTGCTAATGCTACATTTCATCGAAACATTTGAGTGCCTACTGTTGTCGGTTTAATTTTCGGACATATTCCTAGTTTAGAAGCCAACATTTCAATATTTTTGTATGATTTAGAAAACTCTTCCTTAACACTCGGCCAAAAATTTGGAAATTTCCACGCTATTACTGTCCTCTATCATCACTATCTTCTCATATCTCACCTTTTTCTAAATCTATCCACACCACAGTTATACCTATTTAGCTGTTGCAGTATAAATTTATCCGGCGTCGATTTATCTACCCCAATTATCCTTTTCATACATCCAACTTTCACCCTCCCCATATCTTTCCCTCATTTACTTTCCATACATCAAAATACTCTTTACATGCATCTGCGTAATCTTTAACCTCATTTTCACTGACTCACCAAATCTCTGTTCTCGTCATCTGTTATGTTACTAAATTTCGTTTTGACTTTTCTTGTAACTATAACTAATAACTTGATTGTGTTGATCGCAAAAAATGGATTATAATGTTTGATATTCAGTGTCGGAAAATATTTTCTTCTTCCAATTATTTTAGATATTATCTTATGATAAGAATGATTTCATCGATATTGCTATTTTGGATTATTTTTTTGCTTGATTTATTCGCGTTTTTCAGATTTTTTAAAATTTCTGTTTGTTAGTAGATGAAGAACATTTTTATTTTTACTTTGGATATTAGTTCTCATTCGTGGTTCAAATGGTGTAAGTTATTACACCCAAATATGCTATTGTAATACACCAACTATTTATTCTCGGTGAGAAGAGTTTTAAAAACATCGTTCCTCGTATTTTGAAAAATGAGATTCAGGCATCTCATTTAGTTCCAAGACTCCGTTTAGTACTTTAACTCGCCGTAACATGGCCAATAATTTACAAATCGCCATAATTTGGCCAACAATAACCGCTTGAGATTTCCTCGTAGGTTGCTACTCAGACTCGTCTTAAACTCTATTCATATCTAGAGAAGCTAGAAGATCGAGTATTGTAGAATGATACAAATTCCGTGATATATGTACATCGAGAAGGTGAATATGATTCACCAACTGGTAAATGAATCCGGGATATGACAGATGAACTTGAAGCATATGATTCTGGAAGTTAAATTACTGAATTTGTTAGTGGTGGGCCCAACAACTATAGTTATAAAGCGGTCTGTCCGGAAGATGATAAAAAGTGTGTAACGTATAAAGTCAAGGGAATACGATTGAATTATGCGACTTCTAAAAATTTCAAATTTAATTCTAGCAAGAGAAATAGCTCGCAAATCCTCCAGGATTGGTAGCTTAAGTGATTTTATTTATTAAAAGTCTTATTCTAGTAATTTGACTTTTGGGATTTAGTTGAGGACTAATTTAGCTAGTAATTACTATTTTGGCGTTGGGAATTAAAAGTACGGATTTCGAATTTTCTATGACTGGTCTCCTATTAAAACCAAAGTAAACTCTCTCAAAAAGCTTTAATACATGTTATCCGAAATCTCCTAGCTGGCATGTTCCTAGCTCCTAACTATTTCCTAGCTAACAGTCTCTTAGTTACCAAGTTCTCAATAGAAACATCGACGTGTGATCTGATGCCTTTGAAGTGTTTACCTTGATTAGATTATCTTTGCACAATTAAAACCCGTATACTAACAATTTGGCCTTTTTTCATTTAGTTGCCAATTACTTTTGGTAGGAATTAGGACTCAAAATTTTGTATGGAGTTTTACTACGGCCACTCATCTATCTTCTTGTTCTAGATATGGGTGTGATATAGCTTTTTCATGGCGTTGTGTGTAAACCAAAATAAACGATCTTAATATGTTTAAATCTCCTAGTTAGCTATGTAATTTCTAAGTACAATATCGCTCTATAAAGCAAATTAAGATACGGTAGTAATATATCTACCGCATTCGTACATTTTCTCACTTTACATTTTAACGGTAATTTAGATCAATTGTAGCTTTGCGCTAAAAGCAAAGTAGACCCTGTAAATAAACAATACAAGTAATCACAAATCTCTTTTATCTACACCTCTCACTGGCAGAAATTGATGTATGATTTGATTCTTCATTAGTTTTCACCTGTATTAAATCACCTCCACTCAGGTGTGTTTTTCATATCTAAATGTTTGTGTATGGCGTGTACATGCTCAGTTGATATGTTTGCACCCTCTACTACCTCATTGATTTTTATTCGACGGTTTGCCGTATTCATATTATGGTATTTGTTTTCTGCTTGGGACGATTTCTGGTGTATTGACGATGTTTGAGGGCCCTGGGTGGTCATTATCAAAAACAGTCGTACGACCACGAACAAATTCAGCTTTCCAAAATTTAACTGTTGCTAGCTCGGTACAGACTCACCAAAACAGCTTCTAGTTCGGCTTTGATTTCTGCATTCTTTTTCCCTTTCTTGTGAAGGAACTTCACCGAACGATATTATCGACTATTCCCATTTTTCACAAAACACAAAAGTTGATTGCTTGCGACGGCTGTTAAAACCAAAGTAATCGTTCTTTTTACTTCAAATTTTGACAGATGTCATGTGTTGATCGTTCTTTTTACTTCAAATTTTGACAGATGTCATGTGTTGAATGGCAACTTTTAAAGCCAATTTGGCGTTTAACGCTTTAACGTAACGCTTTCTGTCGAAGGCTAGATTTATGTCAAACTACCCTCGTAGATGTTTTAATAAGTGCTAAACATATAATTTATTGTGAATTATATCATCGATGTGTTCCAGTTTTGGAAGATTAAATTTGAAATCAAACTTCAGTATTCCAACTCCAAAAACCTTGAAAACTTTTATTGTGCAAACGATGTTAAAGCGACAATAAAAATGTTCCGCTATCCAGATTTCGAAGATACATAAACTTCCTTATTCAAGCTTAAAAAACTAAAAGTTACTGTAAAGAAACTCATCAAACACAAACTATTAAGTAAACATATTAAGTCTCAACAACGAGGTAATGAAAATTTAATAAATGTGTAAAAAATAAAATTACCAGGTAAATTTGTAAAATCAAAGGGACCAGAAAACTTTTCTCTCAGAATATCATATTAAAAATTTAAACTTTGAGGTTACAAAAATATTTAAATCGAAATAAATACTAACATGTTGCTCAATATTAATCCAAATTAAACATAAAAAATCCCGAGCACTTTTACTCGTAAAACGAAATTAAACTACAAACAAAACATCCTGAACTTCATTTAGGATAGGACCCCCATATTTTGCGTCGATTACATCAAGATCAACGCACTGACATTGAGCACTGACACTTTTCGACCTCAGAGAAGCAAAAATCTTTACCACTTTGGATCTACGCAGTGGATTTTGGAAGATTTAAATGGAAAAGGCCGCCAAGAAGTACATAACATTTTCAATCCAGGATGAGGCACAATATCAGTTTAAATATATAGCGTTCGACCTGAAAAACGCTCACCCTTGTTTCCTGCGCACAATAACAAAAGTTCTCGCTGGATACTACAACCATTTTTGTTCTGTTCATATAGACGCTATTCTTGTTTATAGCAAAACTGTACAAGAATATATGTACCATCTAAGATTAAATGGAGTTTTGTATATTTTTTTATACCTTTATTAATATGTTCATTTAATAGTTCATGTTTAATGATTTTTATTTACAGTAACTTTTAGTTTTTTAATGCTTGAATTAGGAAGTTTATATTACTTTGAAAATGATAACGAAATATTTTTTATTGCCGCTTTAATATCGTTTGCAGAATAAATTTTTTTTCTTCTAATACTATTATGAATTATTTGTTGGTTCAGTTAAGTTCTAAGGTAATTTTATAGGTTATACATTTTTTTCGCGAGTGTGACATAACCTGAAAGTAAAACTCATATGCAATAATAATGATTTTTGTGGGGTTATATAACTTCAAAATAATTGTTTTAGTTTAATTTTTGCGGGAAAATGACGTGTTGGGCGCTATTTTGTTGTTTCTTTAGATCGAGTAGATTTGGGTAAGTGAAAGATTTGGCAGAACTCGTAGTTCTCTACTACTAGACGCGTGTACGCTTGTGTGATTGATTGCGTACGTAATGCTTAAGCTGCGCATGTTCAGAAGAAATTTCACTCATTGAACGCATGTCTATGTCCGTCTAATCCTATACCGTCTCTGTACCTAACTATCCTTCTCAATTTAGCCCTAATGTTGGTTCTGTGGTAAATGAACCTTCTGGGAGTTAGATCAAAATTCGGTAATTTTTCTCTACACTGGCCTAGGTTTCGGTGGTTATTTTTACCATCAACAGCAGGGCTCTACAAATTTTATTAATAATTAGTTTTTTGAATGTATTATTACAATTTTAAATGCTATCGCTATCTGTTCTACTCTATTTTTATGTAGTCACTCCACAGAAATTATAGAAGAATCTTTATGTTAATTGATACTATTCTGGTTTACTATTTACTATGTTTAAACTTTGAAATAAAGTTATATTCAAAGATTATTAATAATTAGTTCAACTGTCCAAAACAGTTCACTATTAACAACTACAAAAATGAGCTTCGTACCAATACTGTTTCTCTTACTACATTTATATAAGTTTATATAGTCCAAAAAGTAATTAACCTAGATCTACTTGCAAATATAAAAAGTTATACATGTTCTAAATTAACACGAATTTATCTTACAAGTTCAAATAAGAATTCATTACCTAACAAGAAAAAATTTAGTCATTGAAAATGAAACATAAAATATTAAATTAAATAATTTGTACTTCCCTACTTATTTTATATTTTTGCCACCGGTTTAACCTATTATAGCATAAGCATCGTCAGGTAACTAGAAAGATAACTGATACAAAAGACATAAACAATATACAGAAACTCATAAAACTCTGCACACAACAAAACTTCTGCACATTCAATAAAAATATATTCCAAATGGAAGATAGGACAGCAATGGGCTCACCAATTGTAGGACTCCTCACCACAATGTACATAGACAACATAGAAAACAAAATACACAACCTACCCGCAGCTAAACATATAATACTTTGGAAACGCTACACGGACGATATACTATGCATCTGGAACGGAAACCACGAAGAACTTAATATATTACACGAGGAAATGAATAACATACACACGAAACTAAAATTCACCAAAGAACTAGAAGTTGACAATTAACACAAACAAGCAGCATTAAACGTATACGTAAACAGAATAAATAAACTACCAAACGAAACATACTGATAGAAATAACAAAAAAAAAAAGGATACCCCATAGACATAATAAATAAAACACAATACAACATACAAAAACGAAACATAGAAAAAGAAAATACACAAAAAACAATTGAATAAAAATACCCAATTACTTATAGAAAATTTACATACGAAGGTAAAATTAACAAAAGAACAGACAAACTACTCAAAAAATTGACACAATGGATTAAAACGAAGTATACAAAATTACATGTAATGATTGCAACGCCACTTACATCGGAGAATCAGGACGCCCAATAAAAATACGATTTAAAGAACACCTAGCATATAAAATAACTTCAAACGTAGGAAATCACAGTTTCGAAAACAACCATAAATTTTAAAATAGAAAACATGACGAAAAGAAAGGACGAAGGAAAGAAAGAAACAAAATAAATATTACTCGTAGCCCTAGAAATTGAAAAACTATGAAAACACCGTGACAACAACTGCTTGAACGATGAACTATACTTACATAAATGCACGCACAACAATACCTAATTGATAAATAAGGATTAAAACTAACACACCCAAAATATAAAACACACTACATCAAACACACAAAAAACACGAAATCAACTATACATTAAAATGCTATACAAACGACACATGTCATGCATAAGTCACCTAGAGTCACGCCAATCCCACTCAATCAAACGCATAAAACGACAGCTTACACATTACACGTTCAACATCCTGAAACAAAACAGATCTAAACAAAATAGTAATTAAAACCAATACTAATTTAATTATAACATAAATTAATCATATATCCTTGTAGTTGCCTGACGATGCCTATGTTATAATAGGTGAAACAGGTCGCAAAACTATAAAATAAATAAGGAAGTACAAACAAATTATTTAATTTAACATAACCCTTATTATGGATCAAGAGACACAAATATAAAATACAAATTAACCCTAATTATTTCCTAACGATACAACTAAATTGTAAAACAATTATTATATTTCATACAATATGGAAATATTTAAATATAACAATTTAAACTTGTCAATTAAGTAGTTTAAGAATTTAATTCATTCAGTCTAATTCGTAAGAATCTAATTAATTCAGTCTAATTTGTTTTATCACAATTCATTTAGTCTAGACAAGTATTAATTATGTGAAAATTTTTATAATATACAGAGTTATCTTACTATAATTAAATCATGCATAAATTTTAAGTATATGTTAGAAATGTATGAGCACATTACAATAAATAAAAAAACTAATTATTAATAAAATTTGTAAAGGCCTGATGATGACGTTAGAAATAAGCATCGAAACGAAGGATAAAGAATTTTGATCTACATTGAAAACAAAATACAATGTGTTGTGTTTAATATATGATGCGCAGAAAAACATAATTATGATCATAATTATTCCAGTCTTAACACTTTATTACCATTGTAAATTACTTTTAATTAGATAAATATGACAACTCCGCATTTGAATTGTGTACGTGCTTTAATACATTTATGTGCGGTTCACATGAGCAGTGCAACAAATGACGTCCGTGGGTGGTTAGATTGTGGTGCTATGTTTTGGATATGTTGTATTGTGAGTACACACAGTTGCCTAAATATGTGCTGTATATGTGTTTAACGTTAACGTTGAACTGTGTGATATTATAGCGACGCATTTCATGGGTGGTGTGTGGTATAGATGTTCGATTCGCTTTGCTTGTGTGAGTACAAGCCCGAGATGGAATGAAGAAGAAATGTCATTTAATTGAATAATAAATAACTTACTTCTGACAGTGGCGTAGAGTTGTTTAAATTAAATCAAATTTATTAAATCTGAAATTTTAAATTTATTAAATATATTTTATTATTCGAGTATAATAAAGTATATATAGTACATTTATAAGCTTAAGCTTTATTATTTAATTCAACTGATCATGTCAACTATGCGGTTTATCATTCATATTTGAAAATTAACAAATATTAAACAATATGTCGGAATAAATAGTTATTTTTTGTATTGTCATAACTAACTGTTCAACATTGCATCATAGATTGAAAAACCAGCACTAAACTATTCCGTTACCATCGATATAATATTTATTTGTTGCACTTCATATTATAAAGATATATATTTATACGCAACCAGCAGTGCACAAACTTTTATTGAGAGATAGGCTAGAGACAAAGGAACTTGTCCTATGAGTCTGTGTAAATAAATGTTTCAGTATCCTATTAGTATTTATGACATCGTTAACTAAAATTCAGAATCAATACGGTTAACATACTCAAATGGAGCTAAAAACAACAAACAAAGAATTTAGGTTGGTAGTCTAAAGTAATGGCTGCATTCTATTTATAGAAATAAAAAAATATGAACACGACACTAGTAACTAAATATATCTTTTTATTAAACCTCTGTATTTGAAATAGTTTCATTAATAATTGATATCAATCAATTTTCAAATTACCACTTAAATGCACGCCTTTGGTTTTGATTTGCCGCTAACAGATAGGTGTATTGCACTCATCGTGGGCCGATGCATATATGTATATATATATATATATATACAAACGTTTATATAAAACGTAACCATACTCATGTTTGATTTCTCTTTCTACTACTTGGATGTCGCGTATATCGGTTCTTTCTTTGTAGCCTCATTGTGACAAGGACGGAATGTTTAAACAAACGATAGGATAGTTCACATTTTCTCGACGATTATATTCGCCAACAATGTAGCCAACACTGTTTTTCTTATCCCAAATCTGCTGATTATAATACTTATATGTAATTGTGGAGCAAAGATAAAAATTTGTGCATAGTATTTATTTTACATAGTCGTATATTGCGTAAAGTAATGGTTTATCTGTTTAGTGACCATGTCACATTTTAACTCGTCTATTAAATTTGGGTAACAATTGATTTACATTGAAACTCATAGTTGTAATTGTTCACCCAAGGTTGAACAGGGAAAAATTTAACCTAATATTTTCTTATTCTTTTAAATTTACCTAATTTAATTTAAATTTTTATTCTTTCTTAATAGTTCAAAGTCAATGCTTCTACAAATTATTATAAACATAAACAAAACAAAAGTACTTGTTATGATTTATTTACGGGTATTACCAATTACATATACACATCTAGATATTATTGCTCTCAAATTATTTACAAATCATGTAGATATGTACAATTTGCATTCATTGAACTATTTCCATTATGATTTAATTTTCTTTAAATATTTTGCTTTAAACAGGAGCAACTGAAAATAATCGTATGTGTTTATATTTTTTCTAATAATATTCGTTCTGCAAAAATGCCATAAGCCAGATGTAATGTCTGTAAAGCTTTTTCCCCTATATGACTTTTACCACCGATAAAAATACATTTTCATGATAAAGGTTATCCCAAATAACACTTCAAGTCCAAAAAGCTAATATGTGAACAAATAGGAGACGTAATTTAAAATCTACCGCAATTATGGCAGCTTGAAAAGGATATTAGAACAAATAAAAAGAATTTGGGATTAAACTTGAATAATTTAATACGAATTGAACTTAAAATTAGACCTGGTTTAATTTACCAATATGCGCTTAATGATTTAAATATTGAATATAATAAAAATTTAATTAAATTAATTAATGTACAGTACTGCGCAATCTATTAAGATATATTGCAGTAACTCACGGAAATTAAGATTAGGTCAAAATAAGACGCAACGTACTTAGTAATAATTCTAAAAATTAACTCGTTTATTTGTACAAATAATTAACAATATATGATAAATGAATAAAACGAAAGAAACAAGTGCTGTTAAAAGTTTAAACAATTAATATCACGTAATTGTGTCATTTTTTGATGGGATATTGTCACGCTCAAATTTAAAATTAGATGTTTTTAGCTTCCAATGTGACTGGCAATAGAGAATCCTTTTAACGGCATTCTTAGCGATTCTTATTTAATAATCCCTCGGTTCCTTCCTTACACTGTTTAAAATAGAACACAAGACCTAATAATTGTTAACGTTGCCAATACTGCATTGAACTTTATATGACTCAATCAAGCACACTTAAAATTGTACTAAAAACAGTGCAGCACATTTACTAATCGCTTTCTTAGTCAAGACTGTTTGAATAAAACCGTCTTGACTATTTGTACTTATGTACTATTTATTATGTAATAAAACAGATGCATAAATTCAACTAACTGTATTAATAATGATTTGGTTAATGTTTGTTATCGTATTCCATGCATATAACATAAAAATCTATTGATTTACGCATATTCATATCAACAACTCGTACATCATCCTTCGAATACAACGTACATCATCCGTATATGAAATACAAAATGTGTATCATACTGTAGTAATTAATAACTTACCTTTTGCGGCTCGTAACTAGAAATTAATCTAACTACTTGGAGCTATCGCTAGATCAACGTGATTGAATTGAAACGCACAGTTTAATGCTAAATTTATTTATTATAAGTAATCGGTCTTCTACGGTACAAAACGGGACAAAAAACAAAATTGGTTATTTATATTTATTGACTTAATTTATATTCAATCACAGAAATATAAAATTTTTATAAAAGAAAGGTACATAAACTATTTAGGAGAGAGGGAAATGATGATTCATCCGTAATATTCCGAAGAACTTATTTTATTGAATAAACTTTGATCCTCTGATATTTTGTCATAAAATTTGTCACAGGTCAAAGTACAATGTGCTTAAGTATTTAATATATGAATTTCAAGAATTTGTGATCCATGTTCATATTTTTGTGAACAAGATGTCGGGAACAAAACGGGACTGTTCCGTTAAAAACGGTACGAATAGTCAGCCTAAATATACCTAATATTGTAGGTAAATAATATGAAATAAATAATAAAATAATACATAAATAACAATAATGGACTGTAGTAATAGGTATATGCTTGTTGTATCATCAAACATGACATTGAATTAGCACGCCACATAGCGCAACGCTATAAATTATTTGATTTATTCAAATAATCGTATTAGTTACTCAAAGCTTGCATAGTTCAAGTAACGCTAGATTCTAACATGTTTTTCTTATTTAAAATTAATAATATATCGAAATGAATTAAAGAAAATTAATGAACATTAAGAAAATAAAATATTTGTATTATATTTCCCTGTTCTAACTTGGACACAAACAGCGCAGGGTAACTGCAATACAAAATACATGACGGTAGTAGGCATACTATTCAACGAGAGGTGGTGCTCAAGAAACCACGCACCAATCACCTTGAGTTACCAGCCACCTTGAGTTACTCAAGGCGCTCAAGAATGGCGCTAAACATCTTTTTACATGTCGGATATATAGTCAACTGAAGATATCCATCAAAATGCAATTTCAGGCTGAAGAGGATGGAAAATCCTAAAGCCTCCTGAAACAATACCATATCTCCTCAACCAGGCCAGTACTAACAGGGAGTAGAGTTTTAGTGGGGGAAAAGCCCACACTGTTGGATGCACCGGACATCCTTCGTCTTTTAAAGATTTATCCACTTCACGCAAAACAAAAAAAAATATCAATCAACAAGGGAAGTTTTTGTAAGGATTTGCAAGCAAGGACCTTTCCATAAAATCGTGATTAATTAACTGATAAACTAGTCGTCAGTAGTGCGGTATGGAACATAGTAGTGCCCAGTATTCGTTAAGAGACATTCTTTATGTGTTTATGCAATTTTAGAACTTGTATACAATATGTAACTTTTATTAAACAGCACATTTTAGTATTCTACCATCAACGTCAGAGCATGGGTTTCACTGCATCAGACAGATGTACATATTGGTACTGTTTTTGGTATTATTTGTATACATATATTAATTTCCATGTTTTCTTCATCTTATAGACAGGCACCTGAGAATGATTGATATGTGTGTTTTCATGAGTGTTAGGGCCACTCGATATCTAATGTGAATGATTTTGAAAATTAATATGAATATCTGTGTCTTCAAAAAATCATCTCACCCCGGGGATCGAATTCATTTTTAGGTGCCTCTCTATAAGGCGAAGAAAACATGAAAATTAATACCAAAAACAATAACAGTATCTACACCTGGCGGACAAAGCGAAAACCATGCTTTGATGTTGATTATAAATTACAAAAATGTGCTGTTTAATAAAAATTACATATTGTATATGAGTTGTACAATTGCATAAACACATATAAAAGCATGTCTGCGTTCTGAAATCATCATCCTGCTAGCTCAGTAGGTAGAGAACCTGAGCGGCAATCATAAGGTGCGGGATCGATCCTCGGATGGGATGATTTTTTCAAGTCACATATATTCATATTAATTTTCAAAATCATTCACAGGTGTAGAATAAATTGTAACTAAAATGTATATATTAATTAATATGTAAATAAATAGACAATAAGGAAAGAAAGCTATCATTTTATCAAGAACGTGTTGACCACCACTACCTTCGAGCTTTAGCGGCTAACATGTTACATAAAAATAAAAAATAATTATATCCAAAATAGATAACTCATCAAACTAATAAAATAAAATAATATTTGTATTCAATTACTACGTGCAAATAGATTAATGAACATGACGGTCAAGTTTTGTCAAATAAATTCCTACATTATGCTTAAAATTATTTTACTTACAGATTTTGTCGTTCCTACCATCACAAACTTATTTTAGAAATACACACCGGTACCTTTTTAAGTCATTTCAATTTATTTCTACTAAATATACTCTTAGTATAATTTTGTGAAGAATTAAACACGTAAGAAATAATTATTTGTTAACCAATACTGGGCACAGTAGACTATTTTATCAGTTAATTAATCAAGATTTAATTTGGAATTAACTATAATTTAATTAATTTTAATTCATGTTTTATTTTCCAAACGCTGACTGACAGGGATTTACCCTACAACTTAAACTTGTTACTACCGACAGCTTTTTTCCAGTGAGAGCTGTGTGTTTTTTATTGCTTTGAGTTCTTGAGACATTAGACTAAATAAGCTGTACTCGACACAGTTTGTAGTTACCTTCTATGTTGTATTAATTTCAATTTCCCAGGTTCGTCCTTAACAATGTATATAGGGGTAGCCTATAGATTAACGTTACATTTTCAGTACTTTTAAGAGTACATTCGGAACATGTCTCTTAAATATGAATAAAAACTTTTTCCTTAAACCGTGTATTATCTGTATTTATTGAAGTGTCAAGCAAATGTAAACATCGACAACGTTGCAGTTCATTAAAGTGAGTGATACGAATGAGTGGAGGATTGCTTGCTGTATTATACAGAATACATAGTTAGATTGCTATATGCTGCTACGACAGAGGCTGCATGTTATAAGTAATACGGCTCGCTAGTCCTTTACTTTGCTATCATAGTTAGTGAATTGCTGTGCTGGCCAGTTGAACTAAACAGCGCTATGCTATTACACTGTCTACTACATATTTCCATGCAGAGTATCCCAACGTTGTTTTATAACTGTGTTGACTGAATAATATAATATATACAACTCTCGCATATGATACAAAATGTGTTTGACTTTGCATGCATATGCTATGATCCATTCTGTTATATATAGTGTGATATATGCAATTTGTTATTAATAGAGAGTGTATATAACGGTGTAATACAATCCTACTAATGATGTTTCATTGTATTACCAGTTGATAGAATTAATGGCTTATTAAAACTAGAGAACACAATTTACAGTAACGTATTGCATTTGCAGTTAATTTTCGCACTTCATGTGGGGCTACATAAATAAATGATCTTTTACCATTTCATTTACTTATGAGATGGTAAAAGATCAGGTAGACATTTAAATTTCTACCTGACATTTAAGAGGTTTAATGAGGTTTAAGAGGTTTAAATTTCTACCTGACATTTAAGAGGTAGAGCCAAGTAGACATTTAAAATGCTTTCTTCTTTGGTGGATTTCCTTTCCTGACTCCAAGGTGAGCGTTGTAGATTTGAGCCACTAGATATGTTGTTGTAGATATGTTGTTTGGTTTGTGTGTTTTTACTTAGTACCTCGTATAGTACACGAGATTATGTGCTTTGACATGTTGGGAGTTTTTTTCTTGAGCGTTTATGTGTCCATTATTGTGGAGTATTTTTATTAGGCGATTTCTTTCTTTTTCTATTTTTTCCATAGAGTCCGTGCGTTTTTGCAGAAGCTTTTCCATTTTGTTGTAATAGTCCTTTTTGTTCTTCGTTAGTATTTCGTCTGGTTTGGTAATTAGAATGTCCAAAGTTGTTCTTGAGGAAGTTGTACCATATTCGTATGTAATATGTATAGGTATAGGAAAGCTATTGGATTCATCTTTTGACACTTTTGACCTTTATTTAATCGGCAGCACCACACTACGGTGAGTTATGGACGACAAGTCTCTACAACACCACGTCCGAGGAAGGAGTTCAAGGAACCACGCCTCTGACATTTGAAGAACTTGTAACAGAACAATCAGCCCAAGCGTTAAAAATTCCAAGGAAAAAAGCAAAAGTGGTGATAAAAAGAGTAGCAGAAACCATAACAGGATCTGCTGATGGAGAAATAAAAACTATTCTACAGCCGAGATTCAAGAGTGATTGTATGCTACAGTTAGAATTGGTACTAATGCCTAAAATAACAGAGAATTTGCTACAAGATCGGAGGTAAGAAGACAGAGATGGAGAACATTTGGAGCACATTTTTTACTCCAGGTTCCAATGATGCTTATTGTGGCCAATCTTTCTGTTTCCATTGATTTTCCCTGACTATGCTATCCCACTCACATAAAGAACAAGGAAACTTTGTGCCCTTGTTGTCCAAAGAGCATCGATATTAATTTGAGACCCACCACACATGATCCACTTATGATCGTCGTACTTAATGTTCTGTAAAACAAATTGTAAATTTACATACCGTTCTTGTAAGTGTACGGAATGTCCTATCAGTATTGACGCATACCGGTTTCCGTTGTGAAGCAAGACAACTTTAAGGCTTCGTTTCGACGAATCGATGAATAGTCTCCAATCAGTGCTTTCGTGCGGAATGTTGAATGTCTTAAACAGTCCATATACCTCATTGCAGAATACCTGAGCCTCCTTCTGAAAAGTATGGAATAAAATCTTTTTCTCTGTACTTGAACTAGGATAACGAAACGCCAGTTGCGAGCAAATTCGTATCTTTAAGCCGTGAACCAAGCAATCGTCGCGAATCAAATTGTTAAGTTCAGTTTGTGTAAATGGTTGTGAAGCAGATTGCCAGGTTCGTACTCTACTTCGTTATGTTTCTTCGCTTGATTCAATTTCTGAATCAGGTAAATGTTCTGGTCTTATAGCCGGTGGTACATCTGGACCATGAGGGACAGGACGTAAAGCCGATTGCAGATTTGGATAGACGATGTTCTTTTTATTCTTTACATTGAAACCGTGAACACCGGTTGAACAAAAGTAACAATCATCTGTATGATTTTGTGGCTCTCACCAGACCATTGGAACGCCAAATTTGAAACAATGTTGTTCACCATTTGACCACCGTCTCAGTCCTTCAACACACGTGGGGTGCCCAAGTTTTGTCTCGATCTCATACTTTTAATCTCCTGCCTCAGTAAAATAAGCGATATACATTTGCCACATGAACGATTTTATATGTCATTTTTGTCTTGACACTATTAACTCACCACAAATGTAACAAAAGGAATCTTCAGACATTTCGAATACTGTATGTTTGCCGACATAGAGACTTTTGATCGCGGAGGATACGTACCAACGGTTGCGTCCACATTGACAGGTAGCTGAGATCTATAACACGTTTAATGACGAAAGTGCTGCCATCTGCCGCTTTATGATGTCAACGATTTGTTTTCATCATAAACCAACAGATGGCAGCATTTCTTATGTATTTAAATCTGTCACAACGTCTTATATTTGTGATTGTTTTTCGATATATTTGACAAATTGCTATTTGCAAAAAATTCTGACGTAATGGAAAGAAACTAAGATCATTTTTGGATTCAGCGCAGAAACATACAAAGGAATCCGTAATCAAACTTGAAAAACATGATACAACAGAAAAAATGCAGGCTTGTGTTATTAGTACGAGCTCGAATGTACGTCACTTCCATCAAAAGAAATCGGGAACCAAAACTATTGTAAAGTAATTTGATGCTTTTCCTGTAGTGTATATCTTGATACGCTCGGTATAGTAAGAACATATATATTATATGTATTTACACATGTGACTATGTGTCCAGATTTTGAAGTCACGCTGTAGTTTATAATTAACTAATCTTTATATTCTAACAATAATTATAAAAATTTAGCCATTATAATTTTACTCTTTTTACTGTGGGTGTAGTTCTTAGTTCATGCCTTGGACTGTCCTTGTGCTACAATCACTTGTTATAATGAGAGATGTATTAATATCTATACCTATATAATTTGAATCCCATTCAGCAATATTCATTTTATAGGCAACAATTTATTTGGTCAGTGTCTACTCTATGATTTTAAATGTTTGGTCAGTCTTTTTATACATTTTGGCCAGTATATATTTATTATCCAATTTTTTTTTATCCTACGGCGCATTGGGCATGGAGAATTAAAAAATAATCCCCAAATAAAAATCCCAAGAAAATTAAGTATAGTTTATTAATATAAATAAGATTAAATAATTTTTTATGAAAGTAGCTAAAACCCTTGACATACTTGTATTTTTTTCTCCGTTCTTTACCTTGCCAAATTTCCTCATATTTTATCTTTTTGACATATCCGATTTAGTTCTGAACCTTTGTCGAAAACATCTATCAAACTGTTAAGAAAATGCCGTTTACTGTTTATATTTTCTATTTTCCAGTAATTTTGAATAAACCTATTCTTTCCTCTTCACAAAAATTGCTGTTACCCCCTATACAGTTGGAGCATATACAGTTGGAGCAACCTTTAAGATGGACATTTTTGACTAATATCTCTTCACCATTTGCCCATGTTAGGACAGGAAAATATTATACACATATTTATTTTATTAATGTTTCATTAATTTTCTTTAATTTTATTTAGATGTATTATTTCCTTAAGATAAATATGACAAGTAGCTAAAACAAAGCAATTATAATTATGTATGTTTAAATGCAAGTATTACCATTATTACTGATATTATTTAAAAACAATTAAATGCAACGACCAGCAAAGTCGTGATAATTCAATGTCATACATTACATACGGTGCAATGAAACACCATTCATTCCAATAACCATTCATTCCAACACCATTCATTGCAAACAATGGTTGTACGCATAAGACCGTACAACAGTTTCATTTCCTTTCATTTACCTACTGTTGACGTATATTATTATAACCTTAGATTATCATATAATGTTCAGAATGCTGATTAGATTTTAATAAACCGAGATTCACTAGTTAGTATTTATGTTTTACTACGCTCATATCGGCCTAATTGATGCTTCAAAGTGTTAGATTAATTTCTAATTACCAAAAAAGTGTAACTTACTATAGCCCTTTTGTTCACCACTACTAATTGAAATATGAGCTTTTCCTGAGTGTATATTTTTTTTCAAAATATTTCTTGACCACTCATTCCTACATGCGACATTTTTCTTTTGCGCTGTGGGGCTATATTTTCGTTTTTGAAGTTAAAACAAGAGCAATTTGAGGTTCTATGTCATTTTGGTTTGTGGTAGATTTGACTAACAATTGATTTTTCGAAGGAAGATCAATTGCTACATCATCTGCATTCTGAACATTACAAGATGAACTTAAAATATGATGAACTCATAATAGCAAATCTGATATAGGTTTTTATCAGATTTGCTATCAATATTTTCTGTCACATCACTTTCAATTGCATCATTACTGCTAGATCCAGATGGAACGTAGGTAGCATCAGCATCTGGGTCATCCATGTTATTTAAACTTTCAGAAACACCCTTTTTTATTACGGTGGTTAAAGGCAAATCTGCATCAGAAACAGTTCATTAAAGATGAACTGCCTATGAGGATGACAATGCGTTGCTCTTCCCGCTGCTTGATCTTTCCCAAAAGAAAGTGCAAACAGACGGGCGCGGGCGTTGCCGACTCATTAAATCCGCCGAAATTCCGGCTCCACCCTTCTCCCTACCACGAATTCCGGACCCGCGTGAGCATAACTCAGAATGCTCTTCATTGGTACCCTGCACGTTTCTGACTAAAAGCGTGAGATCTATAAAGCTTCAACCCCCCGTTCCAGTTCCAGTAGGAGTTAACGCCCCCTATCTCGCTCTGTCTTTTCCTCTTCCTTTCTCTGACATTATCTAAAAAACTTTATATATATATATATATATATATATATATATACTATTGTTTGATATTAAAATGACGAATTAATAAACAATTTAAGGGATTTAATAAATTCATACATTAATAAAATTGATAATAAAACAATGAGTGTAAATAAAACTATCACGGTCCATCAAATAATTAAACACCAAAGTGACAGACGTAAAACAATATATTCATGACTTGAATTGCTTTTAGATTTAAATTAATTAAGAGTTACATCTATAGTCTTTCGATTTGATGACTCATTCCCAGATGTTATTTTTGGTGATCCTTCCAGATTTTGAAGGTAATTGTTTCTTTATCATAGTTCTTCAAAAAACTGGATCTCTGTTCCAAGTTTAGCTCACACCACTCTTTTATAAGTTTTGTCATAACAGCTTAGGCCATGTTGTCACTGTTATCATATTTGTAGGTTGTTTTCACGCGATTTGTTTATTCCATATATATATATATATTATGTATGTAAAACGTCTTAAGCACTATTATATAGGCCGAACTGCTGTTCGATAATGGGCCCACGTCCGAAACACGAGTCACAAAGTAAGTGATATATAATAGTGCTTACGACGTTTTTCACATATATAAAATATTTATAATGGAGCACGT
>WYDF02252836.1:0-20394 GCA_009867245.2 Adranes taylori
ATCTTCTGACATAGTGCGTGTAGGACTTTAAGTCCTCTCTCATCCAGAGCTTGCAGGACCTCAGCTGATATTCGGTCGATTCCCACTGCTTTATCTCTCCTATATTCCCACTGCATATTATATTTGCTTATGTGTAAATTCGTTCTGTAACTTGTACTGTAGAATCGTAAATGCCCTGTCCTATGTCAATATTACAATTTTAGAGACACCATTTTGGATCAGATAAATCGAGATTTGGAACGTCTTGCACATGAAAATGCCCGTCTAGAAGCAGATCTGCGTTTAGTCCGCAAAGCGTACGACAAAATTTACAATCGTAAAGTTGAATTAAACGAATGCATACTGAATGATTTACAAGAACAGATGTTTAATAATAAAACTGCTACACATTTAAATAAATTGGCAAGAAATTGGCGAGAGGATAATAGTAGTGCGGTAAGGATCTAAATCCAATCATTAATATTGACGGAACTATATCGATGAAAATGTTTTCATAGAGTATTACTTTAAGACGTAAACAATTTGTATGATAACAATTAGATGAGTTAGTCCAATTTCAAATACCTAACATATGTATACAGATAGCTTAAAAAAGCCAGACCAGGACAGATACGTATTTCCAACATTATGGAAGCTATCATCAGTACCCTCTTTTTAGTAGTTCACTCATAGTCTGAGTGAACTACTAAAAAGGAGTACTGATGAAAGCTATACGTATCAGCCCTGATCTGGCTTTTTTAAGCTATCTGTATACACATGTCATCTTCAAGTATTTGAAATTGGACTAACTCATCTAATGGAAATATATACTCTTTAGTTAAAATTTTATTCTTAATTTTCTTTCATAAAGTGAGTTTTGAAAATACCATTCTAAAACTGAACAAAAAACGTTTATTGAGATACTCAAGAATTATTTAGTCTCAAGTTTTGTATAACTTTTAGAATACGTTAACATGCTCCATATGTGATTATGCAACAGCAAACAAATCCTTATTAATAAGACATTTAAATAGACATGCATTATCGGAGAAGCGTTATAAATGCTCGGAATGCGATTATACAACTTCACGTAGTCGTGATCTTGATATACATGAAGGCGCACATTTCGCCAATACAAATGGCCAAAGTGTGATTATTTAACTTTGAAAAATTCGTGGACCCCATCTTTCATATACTGGAAGTCCTACATTTTGTTTTATCTAAAAATGGATAGCAAATTTTACAAAACAAAAAACACCCTGTAAATATGTTAAATTGTAATTTTACAAAACCATGTTTCAAATAAAATTGGAGGAGCTTTTGGTACCCTATACAATAAAGTTTATTCAAGTATACTATCTTTTATAGTTCCTGAGATATATCGAAAAAGATTGTAAGAGTTTAAACGTGACAACGTCGCGTTCTACATCAGTTTCAAGCATGGCACTAATTTCTTTCGACGCATAATAGAAGATACTATATGCGATCAAAATTTCAGTGTTCTAGTTTTAAAACTGAATATCTAATAAAATGAACATTTTGAACCCCTCCCAAAATTATAATGTGCACGGGTGTGCCACTGATAACATTTATTCAATTGCACAGTCGATAGGTCTCATACAACGTAAAATATTTTTTCCTGTTACTTTGCATATATGTTCTATTATTTAGGCCAGGGATTTCCAAAGTGCGGCCTGCAACCCTGTGAATTCGGCCCGCAATATCGATACATTATATTTTTATTAAAAAATAAATAAGTAAATAGTAAAATAAATAATAAATATTATTATATTTAATAATATTTATTATATTATTAAATATATTTTATTTTTAAAAATATTTTAATATTTTTAAAAATTCTTTATATTAAATTTAGTATACTAATAAAAAAAAAGAAATAGTTAAATATATTTAAAACAAAAAAAATCGTGGTTATTGTTTTGATTTTATTCCGCCAAAAAATTCGGTAATATTAAATTGGCCCGCCTAAGAAAAACTTTGGTAACCCCTGATTTTGGCCTTATCATGGTTGTCATGGCGACAAGTTGCGAAATTTTAAGTTATTAAGGGTCATATCTTTGAAACGATAAGAGTTAGACCCATCATGTGTAAAATTACAAGGGCTATTGAAATATGCAAAATATACAGGGTATTACTGAAAAGTTTTTTGAAAAACATTTTATTGCTCAAAATCAGTTCAGTATATTAAGTTCTTCGTATTGATACAATTGAGGCTTCTTAGGCATACATATGCTCCCTGAGTTTCAGTGTTACAACTTTCTTAGGAACCGAGATATTTAGAGCAGAAATTTTATTTCAAGGTCAGTTAGTCGTCCGTTTTTTTAAGCTCAATACATTAAATATTAAAGGAGCTATCGATAAAAGAAATGAAAATAAAAAATTACTACGAAACTTTTCGAGAAAATGGACCGCAAAATTTTCAAAAAAAAAAAAAAGAAAAAATGTTTCAAATAAAATCGAAGGTGCTTTACGTAAACTATAAAACAAAGTTTATTCGAATGTGCCATCTTTTATAGTTTTTGAGATATATTCAAAAATAGTTTTTAATTTTGAACGTGGCAGCATCGCGTTCTCTACAAGATGGAGACATCGGAGTTCGAGGCACAATACAAGCCACATATGTGTGCAAAATTTCAGCACTCTAGTTTGTGTGGGAAAAATTGTCGCATTTCCGCCATATTGAATTTATAAAAAAATATGGAAAAATCTTTTTTGTGGAACACTTATGTATACCTCTGCACCAAATGTGATGCAAATCGGTCTAATAAGTTAGGAGTAATTTTTTAACGTACAGGCATACGTACGCACAGACAGCGAGAAATACGACTTCCTTTTAAAATTTTGAGCAAGAATACATTATTTTGAAAAATTTCTTTTTGCGGTAAATTATTCCTTGGTATCTCCTCTTCGAATTACGTATAAATTACGTACGATTATTCTCAAATACTCCAATCTCGTAGATCTGGTTCCATTAGAGATCCGTAGATTGCGCGCTGATACCGTTATGTTTTTCAAGCTACTATATGGTATTATAGACTGTTCAGAACTTTTAGCAAAGGTGAGATGGAATGTTCCAAATCAAACCCTGCGCCCTTATAATACTTTTTATACTAACGTTCTCACTACCAATTATGCGCTACACTCTTCCATCAACAGATGCATGAGACTTTTTGACCAACTAGATCTACACCCTCCGCGTGGTACCGTGACGAGATTTAAGCATTTTGTCTCTACAAATATTTTCTAAATCTAAGCCCATAGCCTGTTTTCGTTTATTTTCGTCATTTTGCTCTCCCCTCTTTTTTTTTTCGTCTTCGCCTCGTTCTATCTTTCGTATTACTCCAACTCTAAAATCTTCCTTCAACTGGACACCTTTTCAGAATACATCTACTACACTACCTTTACTAATTTAATCATAATGTTTATATTATCTGATGTTGTTTATTTGCTACAATCTTATGTTGTCTTGTTTAATATAATTTTAACGCAGTTATATTGCTATGTATCTTTCTTTTTTATCAACGATATCAATCGAATTATTAGAATGTATTTCAAAAAACCGTTATCTTTCACATTCTTCTTTACTACATATTGTATTGTTTTGTTTATATTACGGACTTCCCGTAATAAAAATTATTATTATTATTAACATAAATATTATTAAATTATACGTATTTTTTGTAGGAAATTACATTGGCACATTTGGAAAACTTGAATATAACAACACTAAAAGATATCGAAAATCAGAAAGTCGACAACGAAAATATTATCCTCGAATTACAAGATGCGATTGCATACGCTAAAAAAAAAGAACATCAACTGCAATGTAAGATGCAAGAAACAGAAACCTGCATTTTCAAAATACGTGAAACGCAGAAGCAGATCGATTTGTATAATCGCAAGTTGGAAAAGTTGAGAGCCACCAGACCAGTAAATAGTTTTTATTTTATCTGTTCAAAATAGCTAATTTTATACAATTTGATTTGGATTATTCGAAATTATATCGCATATCGTTATTTGATTCATTGTTCATTAGCCGAAGAACTACAAACATATTTTAAATATAAACGTCATAATCAAAAACAGTGTACTCTCCATTTCGGGCTCCCGTCATACATCCATTACTCACATTAAAGACCCCCTTTACTAACAATTCCGATCATTTTTTTCCAACCGGGTTCACGGTCTTCTCCTTTGACCTTCCTTCCACGTTTTCTTGTCCCCCACGTTTTCAATATACTCACTCATTCTTTTTAAAAATTCACCACAATCATTCTTCATATATACTACCATATTCAGCCAAATCTTCCGCCCAGTGGCATATTTTCGGGGTCGATCAAGGTGATAAATCCCCCCCCGCAGATCCAAATCGATGAAACTGCATAGGAAATAAATTATGGTAGGAGGAAAAGTTGTAATTGGTGTCACTGTGAGAGCATATTTAAAACACAACCACTGACCATGTGAAAGAACCTAACTGAGAATGGATCATCGGAGACGGCGTATTAACAATAAACTTTTAACCGTCGGTAGCGATGTGAATAAGATGCATGACTTCCACCGCAGAGTCCCGGGTTCGATCCCCAGCGCTGGTCTTAGTCGAGTGACTAAGACCAGCAAAGGTGAGAATTAAGCACCCTAGTGGAATAACACATCGTAATACGTCGATGTTATTATAGTCGAGTGGTTAAGATCAGCGCTGAGCCCCATACCAACGGATGGTATGGGGAAGTAATCCCTGCGTATCGCCTCGCAATGCGTCGACGTGACTGTACGTGAATAGTAAGCATGTAGGTGGGAAGGAGAAGTAAAGCTATTTAAAACACATGTAATTCAAGCAAGTAGTATACTATATGAAATTGCTTATCAAAGGCGGTTACTTGCTAGTGATTTGTGGCTGAGTTGCTCGTGGTATCTGCAGTGTTGGAACTTGCTGCTGTCGGTTGCTGCTTCGAGCTCTCGAAATCAGGAACTAAATTATTATATCAAAAATCTCGCCACTTATAGACATCGCTCAGTTTTTGCTCTGTTGTACGGTCATATGAAATCCTTTACACCATGTTTTTCTACGTGACACGGTTATCCCTTTGATTCAGTGTACCAACAGCAGTATCACACATCCGTATGTATAACAGCGAGCGCCAGCAGTGTACCATATATGCACATTCATATGCATACATACATTATTCCTACTCTATATAGTATTATATCCATGGCGGTTTAGTAGTGCAGCGCCACTCATGCACAGATTACACATACACTACACACTCACTGCAGTAACAAGTACTTATCGCGTTAAGCCAATGCAAACAGATAGGCGGCTAAATTTACCTCTACGTATGATATTGCTAAATGCATTGAATTATAACAGAAATTATGTTTTATTTATCAGCGACAATAATACTATTTATTTGTTTATATTATTTAATCTTTTACATACGAATTGAGAAATAATAATATTGTTTCTCTGCTTTGGACATGCATTTCTATAATCAGTAACTAATATATATATATATATATATATATATATATATATATGGTTTTAAAGTATAATTCATTTAGTTGCTTTCATCCATAATCTAAATAGACTTTTACCTTTACAGTAACAAGCATTGTTACAAAGTGATTACTCTATAATATATGAATAGAGTTATTGAAATGAAACTTGGGTGTGGTGAAAAGTTATTTAGTAAACAGTAAAAATATAATATAAGCAAGAACAAAATATAAAGAAAATTTGATAATAGAAAAGACAACGCCCTCGTAGTTGACGCGAAGTGAATTACATCAAGAACAAATCAACGACTGACGCGTATGTCAGCAGTACCAACTCGTATATGCGTGCGTAATTCAAAACTATTAATACGGTTTAGAATATATTTCAACAAGAGTAAATAGTATGGAATAAATAGAAGGATTTAAAAATACTTAAAGCATCACAAATGTGTCAAATATTTTAAACAATTTAAATCAAGATTAAAGTATCAAATTGATGTTACAGAAAATATTAGACAAAATATACATTGCATTATAAATCATTTATTTCATTAAGCATCATAATAAGTTGTAATGTATATTGAGAATAAAAGATATGAATTAATAGTGCAGTAATTATCTGATTTATATTATCTGCATATTAAAAACTATGCGCAACTTCATAGGCTCAAATATCGTGTGTCGCGTATTCCTAGCGGCGCGCTTATTGGACTCGTACGTTGCAACTACACCGAGTAATGTATGTAGATTTATTTTATTTATTTATATAAGAGTACAATAATAATATGTACATAATAAAAGTAAATACATAAAAAAATAGAAATGTAAGATATACAAAGTCTATATAAACTGAAATATGATATATTAGTTGGTAGGCACAGAAACTGTTTTAAAGTTTGAATCTGACCAAACGTGTTATTTCTTTGACATTTAAATATTTATTTGTGCACAACTTACTTCATAATTTGTATGTTCTATTCATTTCATACCTACATCTACAAGGCTATATCTTACGAACAAAATTACTTATTTACAAACTAAATTGCCTAATAATCCTTGCAGAACCTATAACCGAGTCGCTTAGCAGCCAGTGTGATTAAATTCAGATAGCAAAAGTTATTATTCACTGTAATTTATCACAATGGTTTTCGAAATATTTATACAATATATTCAGAAGCTAAAAAAAAAAAAAGAAGGGCTCTCTGACCTAGAAAAAAAAAATTAAGTACCGATCTAAAAAGTATTATTTATTCCATTAAAATATACAAAATTTAGAAAATATTAAATAGTCAACTTAAACGCGATATTAGTTTCAGATCGACTCTATTATTGATGTTTTATTATCAACACTTTTCACGTAAATTATTTCTCTTATATAATATTTTCTCTTATACGATACATTGAACATGTTTAATCACTTTGAAAATATATACCTTTAAGTTCATTATCGCACAATTTTTTAACTTCTTCGCTAATCTCAATTAGACTAGCATTTTTCTGTTGTACAGCCACGTAAAATTCGCGCATATTCGACACCTTTCCAACAATCCAATAATCATTTGCAGTTTTAACTATAGTCTCGCCGGCATGCCCAAGAAATTCTTTATCTGAATTAATATCTGCCATGATTTTAATGCAATCCTTTGAAATGGTCGTGTTGCCAATTTGTTTATTATCTGTGTGAACCGTACTAACAAAAGCCGCATTCAATTTATTGAAGTAGATGTATCGTGGCGCCATCTCCGACACAATATTCGTATTGGACGTATGTTTGATGAAATATTCCGAAATTGATGATGCTAATCGTATTAAACTAGGATTCATGAATATATCCAACTCTTTAAACATATCCAAAGTTAATTCCATTTTATAATCTATAAATATACAAACGGAGACACTCATCGCTCTATATACAATCATATGATACGTTTTCTGAGCATTCTCGCCATAGAAATAAACTCTAGGTATTTTCCCAATCGTTTTAGCATTTTTTAAATTTGTTGGGCCAGTAATGAAGCGACCATGACTAAAATTAGCAAATGGTGATTGTTGATGTCGTGGTATCGAACCACCTTGAAGTTCCGTATCAACTTCTATAGGCAAAAGCGTTGTAATTAGATATTGATAAAGTATTTGCATATCATTTGGTTCAATACCACTCCAAACTAAATGTTCGTTGAACAAGAAAGCACTTGATTCTATAAATGGAAAATCACATTCCAGATTATTGATAAAACATTGCACTCGCATAAAATTTTGTTTATCTAATGGCAGATACTGTATACCATTAAATATATTCCATATATCAGAATTGTCTAATTTTAACGATAACATGTATGTTTTAAAGAAATGAGCTAATTTAATCTTTAAAATTTCCACACCGTGTTCATCAATAACATTTTGAAATTTGCCAGAAAATAATCTGTATGCTAAATATGATTGTTTCAACACTGCCTGTTGCACATTGTCTTGTATTTCCTCAGAGACATATTCCGTTGAAGTTGTACCATCTTTAGTGACTATGGTTTGTGGTACATTCAAAGTCATTACCATCCAGAAATTCTCTTCGGGCTGGTAGTAAATATAGCGTTTCTTTTGCGTATGCAGTGAAAAGACTGGCGCACTTGGTTTGAATGTTGATGTAAATTGTACGATAGCTTCAACCAATCCAATGTTTTTGATTTGCGTTTCGGTATTTTCGAGCTCTGGGTAATAGAATAGTTTTTTGGATAGTTCTTCCCCTTCAGTATTTCCGTAAAGTGTGTTAAAAATAAAGAAATTATCTAACATTTTCCCTTATGTAAATATTTCACTAATTTTCTCTATCCTTTAGAAATTTAAAGTGGATATTTTTTGGTGATGGTATATTTATCGTGATAAGACGTAGATTTCCAAAACTTTTTTCTTTACATATTACTGCATTTATTTTGACGAATTTATGCATTGTAACCTGAATTATAGAAAAGACCAAAATTTATTTGTAATTACACATTTGTGAATTTATCAGGTGCTAGAATGACTACCTTGAATTTTTTGCAATATTTCAGAAACGTATTTAAAACCAAACTATAAATTTCTATTCATAGGAGGAACTAATGTCACCGCTCCATTACAAAATCATGGAGTTAGAAAAACAAATTGACTACCTCAAAGATAAGAATAAAGAATTGCAAGCACACTGGTTAAGAGAACAACAAATCATCGTAGATTTATCAATGGAACGACAAAATCAATCAAAAGAAATCAATTTACTGAAGAAACAAATAATGATTCTCGATCAGAAGAATCTGATGATTACGGACGAAATGGAAAAATTCAAAAAAGAAGAAATTGCCACTGACAGAAATATTTTGGCGCTGAGAAATAAGCTGTCTTCATTCTATGTCCATTTAAATAAAAGGAAGGGCGATAAGGAAGCACTGGATATGAATACAAACTCGACTAAACAAGATTATATGGAAAAATTACAAGTAAGAATAGAATATAATCAACTATTTATTAAATATACAATTGGTTCACATCGTGACCTAAAAGATCTTATCCATCTAGTGTTTTTCATAAATATTCTTTAAAGATCTATATTGTATTTATTTTAAATTTTATTAAAATAAGGAGGCTGAAATGGATTCACTTAAATTGGAAACCGTTTGTGTAGATATTGAAGAGGAAAAACTTAGTCTGGGTAGCGACCTAATCGAGAAGAATCGTGAAGCGCTCGCCTGGGAGAAAAAGATCCAGATGGCAGTCGAGAGTCGTAAGAATTTGTCGGAGGAGCTCGCGAGTTCAGGCGAAATGGGCAAAATGAAAAGTGAAATACATAGGATGCAGGTAAATGATGTTCATAGATGTGATGTTAGTGTGAGATTTAAAGTTTATACAATAATGTAATATCTTGTAAAGTATCCATTTACAAAGTATTTTATTAATTATTTTGAGTTCGGAATGAGAATGTATGGGTTATAAAGCAATATTTAAAATGTGATAGATCAAACATGTGACTCGCAATTATTAACTACAAAGGGCGCTATAAAAATTCTTGGCGTGAAATCTGAAGCTAATTTAGCGTTTCGCAGGACAACTAATTGTGTACTAATTCAGATCCAAATTTTATAAAATACTTATTTAGCAATTTTCAGTTGAACACTGAGCTTTAAGTAATGTTGTTTTTATTCAGTCATGTCTCTTTCGATTCAACACGCATTAAATGTGGAAATGATTATTATTTGATTTAAAAATGATTAATTTGTAGGTGCGTTTGAGCCAATTGCGCAAAGCACAAGATAAATTACTCCATGATCTGGAACATTGTGTTCTTCGCAGAGAAAATATTCTAATTGGATTCGAAGCAAACACAAAGCTAGAAGTTAAAGGACACATGAGGACTTCAAAACATGTTATTGATAAAAAATTAAATGATTTGAAAAACAAATATAAACGCGTTTTAAACGTACGTATTTTTAAATCATTTTAAGTGATTTTATAACTACAGCGAATTAATATGATTGACTTTTGTAAATACTTTTATTTGGTGTATTTTTATAAGTACATCAGCACACATCTAAACGCAACCAACATTACATGCACTTATTTACCCTTTGTGAGAAACTAGCTACAGTACACCTGGAAATCGATTGAAATTTTATTGTTTCGGCCTGAACAGTTATCTCTAGACAATTGAAATAATTAATCCGATCACTCTCGTAGTTGTAACACCAAATATATTTATTAATTTTCTATCGGAACTGCATGTCATATGAACAAAGAAGTTCCCTGATTGATTACATTTTTTTAATTTATAACCATAAAAACCCATATGGATATATTTATAAATACTATACATTATAAATAAATAATAAGGATGCACATTTATAATTGGATAGGGAAAATGTAACAGACTTAATTAAAATCTGAGATTCGGGCAGCTCTTCTCTTAAAAATGCTTTGAATGATGTGGAAAAATATAAGTCGACTATAATATAACGAAAGTACTTTAATATTACTGGTAAAATTGGTCTTATCAAAGTTTTATTATACTTATTTTTAGAATATTGACGAAATAAAAGCTGTTACTGTTCAAAAAAGGACGGAATTAGATAATGTCCTAGAATCATTAAGGATAGCCCAGAATAAATATGATGAGAGCGATTCAAAAATTAGTAAATATGACACAGTTATGGAAACGAATAGAAACGAAAAACAATTTGTACGTATATCATACAAAAACAACCTTTACATTACAATAATTAATTGTTGCAATTTCTAGAAACTGGATTATTTGCTAATGAAGCAGAGGAAATTAAAAATATATACTGAATTAGCAAGAGGTCGTCAGCCGTTTACATTATACAAAACTTTAAGTGCTGCTAATGCTGCACTTGGTATAGAAAGAAAATTTAATAATAAACTACAGACAGTAGTAGATAATTTGCTTACCGACTATCCGAATTTTTATCATAATTTGACTAGAATTTCAAATGCGCTGAAACTTCCTATGCTTTTTTTGTAATTAACACAGGTGCTTTACAATTGCCTAATTTATAATGTATGTTTTTGCGTAGTTCAATAATAAATATTCCTTTTGATTCCTTTCTTTTGAATATGTATTATTGTTGTAATATACTTATTTATAGTCAGCCTATTTCTGCCGTATAGGCTTATCACCGACTATGTGTTTAAACGTCGAGATTCTGCCATCGACGCTGATAGGTAGGGTATCAGATAATTTCGCCTTTACCAACCTTTAATGATTCACTCGTAAAGAGATCTTTATAGTGCGTGCCAACCGGCACATATGATACCGAAGTTTTTCATCTACCCCTATAGATGTGCATGATAAATTATAGTTACCTTCCTCTTATAATTACCGACCTCGTTTCCTATGTTGCCTCGATGAAATATGTATCATTATATAATTTATCTTTTTTAATGCTAGTTCATTTGAACTACTTTCAGGTAAAGTATAAACAAGAGGTTGCATTAATTTTAACCTGTATAAACGTAGCGATGATTTTTTCTTGCGTGCTCTACGACATTCATAGCACGGGCAGCGTACACCACACTTGAGACGCCATTACGTGGAGATCAATAATGGCTTACATGCATTTTAACAATTGCTCACATGCATATTACATCATTGATTAAATGAAACATGTTTATAAATCAAATAATACTCTTATTTTATCTAATACAGAAACAACAGTGTGGCTTTTATTCAAATGCCTAAATACTCATTGAAAATTACATATTTTAATTTAAAAAATTATTTATAATGTGGGAGATTCTGAAAAATTAATTATTCTATGTCTAATAGTCGTTTGTTTAAGAGTGTGCCACTGAAAACGATTTTTACCCGGTTACCAGGTTTTGTCAGATATTCTGGTTTAACGAACTCATTTTTCGTAGGTATAGTTACAATATTCAGAATACACCGGTAATCGATTGAGTACATATATATATATATAATTTTTAAAATTAAAATATGTAAAAAAAGGTTATGACCTAAAAAAAAAAGGAAAAAATGAGGTTCCTTTTTTTGCTTACCAAAAATGGTGCGGCCCGTGTAACATAGCAAACAAGTGTATGTGGCCCTAAAGAAAAATCGGTTGAATATCGCTGCTGTCTTACGGAAGATTTTTTTCTTCTTCATCTTCTAGAAGTTTTGGTTTTGGAAAAAATTTTCTTCGTATGAACACGGAAGAAAAAATCATCGCTAAGTAATACCAACTAACACAGAATAAGTATAGGAGTAAGATATGAATTAATAGAGGACACTGTATTGTCAGCTATTGCCCCTAAATTAACCTAAATCTTATGTTATTTATTTATTATATTCGATTGTTTAAACCGTGCTAATTATTTAAACTTTATTTTAAAGCAAATTTGAAGTTAATTAAAAAATAAATGGTGCACTTTGTTGCTTATGGATGATCGAATTGCGCAAAAAATACTATACAAAATAAAGAACAAAACATAACTTTTCACTGGTAATTTATTATATTTTTGATAAACACAATAAAGTTTCCCTTTTGATTTATTACTAAAAACTTCGTGGTTAACTAATCAATTATTTTACGTTTCCAAAAAATATAGCCAAAAAATTATGAATTAAATCAGTACGTCGCTCGTATTTGTATTCACAACAATTTTAGGTATGTATTTTCCACGCTATTTATTTTATCTTTCCAAAATTAATTTTCATTTTCTTTTAACAAAATTTTTATAAATTTATAGTGAATATTATCTATAGTTTAATTTCAATGAATATTGTTAATTTTAATGGTTCCTCTTAATGTTGTAAAATACTATTCAAATTAATTTTTCTATAATAAAACTTTTATACATATAATATTAAACTATCTCTTATATTATAATCTTATTTTAAAAAATAATGTAGTTTGCTTTTGCTTTGGTAATTCTACAAAAGATCGAATTCGGATAAGATTAGGAGTGATGGAGCAATGAACCAAGATGACGACGACCGACTCCACTTACTGTTAGTGTATATGAATGGGACCGTTCTTTCTGTTATATCCTGTGTTCATTGAGTAATACAAGTTGTCAAAATTAATAGCAAACTAATTTAATATGAATGAAATACAATAATTAATAAATACAAAACAAGTTTTGGAATTTTGAAACCTCATTAATATATAATTTAACCAAACTTTATAGAAGGCAATTTTTTTCTGTTTATTTTTGTTATAAATAAACATGAAAATATTACTAATAATATTGAAAAATAGGATATTTTTTATATTTTAAATGAAACAGTATTTTAAATGTCCAAATTAAAAAACGGAAAAATATAGTTTTTTGAAACTATATAGATAACTTTTTTCTAGTTTTTCAAGTCTTGTTTCTAAGTTATTAAATACACAAATATAAAACAAATTCGACGTGAACATCTAAATCAAATAGTTTGAAATGATTTATGTATGCTTCAAGAGAACTACTACATATCTATTAGGCTAATTAAAGTCGTAAATTTATCAGTATGTTGTAATATTGATAACCGCAGCTAGTCAAATAATGTTAAACAAATAACGTACTGTAATATTAAATAGTATATTAATAAAAATTGGGAAAGCTAAAATTTTAAATATGCGGTAGATATATATTTATGGGGATATAACTTATTGACAAGTTTTAAATTAAATTGACGAATAAATTGAGTGGGTGTATTGTATAGAGAGTAGCTGTCAGTCGGTTGTTCAAAATGGAGGGCCTTGGTGCGTACGGTGGTGGTAAAGCTGGAGGCAGTTTTGACCCCATAAGATTCGTTCAAAGACCTCAAGTTATCTTACGAGCAGTATGTTGGGTAAGTCATGTGATTTTGTCAAAGTTCTTATGATTCCTATTTACTGTTAATTTGTTTTATGCTACTTTTTTCCTATCGATCTTGTTGGAGTGGGGATTATTGTTTATTGATTTGAAATTTGAATTAATATTTTCTGGAAAATAATAGTTTTTATGTAACTGGAAAATCTGTACGTAACTTGAAAGATCATTTAACTTCATATTTCAATATTGTGTACAATAATATGTAAAAATAGAGATATATTTATAGGAATATTTCTAGGACCGAGATGTTCCTTCAAATAATAACAATTCAACATTTTGATAATAGATAAATCTAACTTACACTTATTAGAAGTACTGTTATATAGTAATTCTTAATTTAAAATTTTACACAAGATTAATTTAAATTAAAGTTCTCTTATGAGTATTCTTACATTGTCAGTTTTAAGTTACCTTTTTTCTAATTTATACTCTATTATAAAGGAATTTTTAGTTAAGCACACCTTCAGATGCTTTTTGGAACGCTAGAAGCGTTATTAATAAAATAATTTTGAATTCATGTAATATGTTATTTAAAGAATTATTTATCTTACTTCTACATTAATTAACCGAATTATTTAAACAAAAATGTTGAGATTATTGTCGGCGCGCCAGTAAAAACGGCGGAACTTTAAGTTGGTACGCAGTTCAATAGAAGAACGTTTTTAAATAAAAGTAGGGGAAAAATTATCTCAAAAGCAAATTTTGATAGAGTGCGTGCCAAGAATGAAGAAACAGATGTCGGCTCAATTAAACGCCATAATAACTAATATCAATTGTGGAATTGTTGCGTTCCTTATTCTGGCGCAAGTCATAATTTCTGTAACTATATCCAAATCCAGTAGTTATTTGTTAATACGATTATATATCATATGTATTAAATATATTACGATCTAATCTTTTGTCCATGTTATTTTTGCGCAGCTTTTTGCTGTAATCGTTTTCGGGTGCATATCATCCCAAGGCTGGCAAGTGGATCAGGCGACAGCTAAAGACTCGAAAGAACCACCTAAAGAAGTTTGTTTATATAATAAAGATGCGAATGCTTGTAATTATGGCGTTGGTATTAGCGTTATAGCATTTTTGGTTAGCATGGGCTTCATTGTAGGCGAATATCTGTTCGAACAGATGTCGTCTGTACGGACCCGGAAACATTACGTTTTGGCCGATCTAACATTTTCAGGTTATATTCATATAGTATTTAACATTTCTTTTTAATTTTTAATAATGACGGAAGTTACGATTTAAAAATGATCCTGGAGATATAGTTTTTATAGAGATATTATGGATGGCGAAAGTAGAACGGAAATCCTATTGAAAGGTTTTTGTTTTCTTTTTTTTTCACTTCTATCCTTCAACATCTTCTTAACATTTTTTTAAATTTCTTTTCCTTATATTACTCACTACATTTTGATCAGTAAGTGTTCAGATTCAGATTTTTATATAATTTTTATGCGTCTGTAAGTAACAACTTATTCCCTAAGTTGCAATTGTATATCTTTTGTTCAACTGAGTTTGTAGTAAAACCAATCGACCTCATGAATTAGGAAAAATTCAGCAAAAAAGAAAATAAAAAAATCCCTCGTAGCGTCATAAATTCTTCCAATGTAGATCAAGAAGGATCTAAATTATTAAAAGTAAACATGAGAATGTTATATACATTACGGCGCGTTTTATAATTTCAAAACGTGCGGTAAAAGTTGCAGTATAGAGTTTAAAAAAAAGGCCTACTTTAATTTTGCTTGCTTTCACCCCCTTAAGATTGGAAATAGAAAGTACTAAAAGTTATTTATTCAATTTAAATTTTAATACTTTTATTAATGACTAATATTTGTTTTGTTTCTATACAGTTTTTTATTGATTTTAATTTTTATAGGTTTTTGGTCCTTTTTATATTTTGTTGGTTTTTGCTATTTGACGAATCAATGGGGTAAATCGGAAACACCACCGGGTGGTTTAGGTGTAAACAACATGCAAGCTGCTATTTGTTTTTCATTCTTCGCGATATTTACATGGGTAAGGTTCTTTGTTTTTTACAAGATATAATTCATAGTATTAATTAACGCATATAACTTTTGTTGACAATTAAGTGTGTTAATTTTTACGAAAACTTCATGTTGATGTTTAGAAATTTCAAAATTGTTTAAAAGCTTGGTTAAGGTAGATGCATTTCTGGTATTAGTGGAGCCGTCTTCAGTACCCCCTATTTGCATGTAGTATCATTGCAATAGTTTCTGAGACTAACACTCTACTTCACGCGACCACCTCTGCTTAGATGAACAATTTGAAATGCGTTTACATGAATTATGTTTTATACTGGAGATGATTTAGGGGTGGTTAGGGTTGTTTTAATTGTCTAAGTCCCTAATTACTAATTCCGAAGTTGTTTGGATGAGTAGACTAATTGAATCATCTCATCATTGATTGTTTAGAAACTGCATTCTAATTTAAATAAGATCTAATAGATTTATTGAATGGATCTAATAGATTTATATTCAAAACATAATTACCCTAAAAATACCCTGACCCGGGTTTTTTAAGCTATTTTGAAATTCCTACACATCAATATGCAGTTTTCGTAATATGTAATTAACACACTTAATTGCCCTTTGAGGTTTTTATTCATTATTATTTTGATAAATTTATGTAACAATTCACCTACGCAAATGACCTGCACCAACTAACAAAATCCACAAATATTCCTGACATTCAGAAAAATTAATGTCATTCACATAAGCATCCGTCCAACCTCCCTTCAGTAATATTTCTATTCCAGCAAATGCACGAAAAGTAAAACATCAAATAATCATAACTGAATTATTTGTCGTCATCTTTAGCTTTATATACTTAATTCGCGTTTCTGACGCTTCTTTCCATTATTTCATTGTCAAGTTTCCAATTTGTTACTTACGAAAACACTAGATATTCGATTCATGATTAGAACCCCGCTCCCTTATTTCATTTCTCTTTATCTTTATGTACTGGTACAATTTCCTTTAAAACTTCTTGCCTTCTCAACCACAGTACATTATACATCTTGTTATTGATTCTTCTTAACAAAAAACCCCACATGATGATACATTGGATCAAGTAATGATTATTTTGACTTTTTTAAATTAATGATAAATAAATATGTTCGTATATTGTTTGGATTTCTAAGTGTAAAACATGTTTGTATTTATTATTAGTAGGTACGTAATATCAATAATCACAACAAATGTCTTAAAAAAGGGGTTTTTTTCAAGATGTATTGGCGGCATTTCACCCATTATTATAAGTGATCATCAGCATCCTCTATTAGGAGTAGCACTAAGCCATAAGCCTGCTGTTTATAGAAATGAAAATTAGTATTATGAATTGTTTTTGAATGCAACCAACTTTATTGATATATGTGTTATACACCGTATATGCTTATATAAAAAGTAGGTAAGATTAAGGCAACATTGTACCATTTATGCAATGAAGACGACTATAGAGTCCTTGGAACCCTTAACCACACCAGTTTCTCTTGTTTGTGCAGCTATATGACCCGCATACCAATTAAATAAAGCGTAAATGGAAGTGAATCTGCTTTTATACCAGCAAACAGAGATATTATTTTTAATAGATACTTAATATCAAGAACAACAACTACTACATGTAAAGCTGGGTGACGTACTATTGCTTATAGAAATATACGCTAACGGAACTCCCACTCGCGACGCTGCTAATGGGAAGCCTTAGCGTTTGGCGCAAATAAATATTAGAATAATTCGGTATATTGTTCTTCTATACAAAATAAAGATACAAAGAAATATAGATAGATTCAGTTGAAGAAATAAGACAAATGAAAAACAAATTAAATTGAATACGCAATAGCAGAGGTTAAATGAGCGAAGCAATAATTAAATGTCAAGAATAAAACAGTAGCACGTTAATAGCGGTAAGCAAATATTTAATTAAACACACAAATTAATATAGCAATCCATTAATAAGCGGAAATATAGATATATCAAATGGTGCAAGAAATGTGCGGTAATAAAATCAATGAAACAGAACGTAAATTATGCGAGAACCATGTAAGAGCGGGTTATTATACAGCGGAGGAGGGGGGATCCAATTTAGCAGAATAAGTCTGAATATGATAATCATAGGAATGCGGGAAAAGCACTATTTCTTACTCAACACACCGATCAAACAGATGTGTTCAGCTTGTCGAATGACAGCAACTGACGAGCCGCCCCGATAGAGTCGTGGCATCTAGCGGTGTGGTGGGGTTAAAGGTAACCATATAATTCACTTAATCCATCGGTCGAACACATGTGTTAAGCTTATCGAGAGACTGTAACTGACGGGCCGATCCGATAGAGTGACATACACAATAGCGGTGTGGTGGGGTTAAAGGTAACTACTAAAACTTACTTAACACTCCGGCCGAACAGAGATGTTAAGCTTATTGAGTGATGACAACTGACGGGCACTGTGACACATACTCTAGTGGTGTAGTGAAGTAAGAGATACCACTAGTACTTACTTAACACCCCAGTCGAACAGAGATGTTAAGCTTGTTGATTGATTGTAGCTGACGGGCCTCTTCGGTACAGGGACATACACTCTAGCAAACAATGCTAAATCAAACACATGCAATGAACAACATAAAATATATGTAAACGCTCACCAAATGCTTACTGTGTCCGGCAGGCTGTTCGCTCTGGTCGGCTTGTACTGGAGACTGCTGCTAGCTCTCAGTTCAAGACAGAACTTCCAAATACATAATATATACAGCAGCGTGGTATTTATAGGGCCAGTGCCGTCACCGAGACTTTCTCTCCGTTATACGGTCGACATGAAACCGCTCGATCGATTGATTTTTATCCGGTGTGGTCATCGACAGAAAACAGCGTAGCCGCAAAAGTCTCACACAAGTAACGAGTATTATTTACGTCTTTTACTTTCATCTATGCACCCTATACTGGGGTTCTTCATTACACACACAAGACATATCCAGATGTAAATTAACAATTATTATTATTACTGCTTATGTGCGTTTTGTAAACAACGCACATAAGATCTAGCAATACTAATAGCAATACCTATCTCTATTCATTTATTATTGCACCTCTCTTGTCGACACAGTACGCGAGTGCTAATTGGTTTTCTTTTAAAGTAGCGTGCTGTTACAATTATTTATTTAGGGTAATTAATGATATCCAAAGTAACGCTACATTACAGCTGGTTGCAATCAAAAACTAATAATTTATAGCTGGACTGTGGCTTAGTGAGTTAGTCTCGGGTTTCAAAGCCGTGCTACTCCTAATAAAGCTGATGATCCCTTATAATAATGGGTGAAATGGCGCCATACATCTTAAACAAATCGCCTTTTAAAACATTTGTTGTGTTTATTGATATTACGAACCTATTAAAAATAATATCTATGTTTGCTTGTCATAAAAGCAGATTCAGTACCATTTACTCTTTATGTTTGTATTTAATTGCCTCCAGGCTGGTTGTGCATATTTTGCGTATGTGCGCTTCAAACAGGGCTCCGATGCGGCTTTTGCTACTAATTATGAAACTGACGCCGCTGGAGGAATAGGCGGCGTTCCCGGCACTCTGCCTGGCGGTATGGGTTATCCGACATATCCGGGTGGTGGGCCGGAAGTCGATCTACATCATCAATATCAGGAGCCTCCGTTTTCGGCAGCTCCCGGAATGAATCAGCGAGGTTAGGTTTTATATCATTTGGACGTTTGTTTTGTGATGTTTTTCTAACGCAATTTCATGATTCTAAAGCAATTTGTAATATTTTCTCTCTAATTTTCTCAAAATGAAAGTTGGCTTTATTCTTAATTTCAGGTGATTTCCAAGCACCGGCCTACTAAAGAAGAAATGTCAAGACCAGTATTCCCATTTCTGTATTCACAATAATTGTTGGTAATTGCGTCTTTTTTTAAATGTATTGATGCATTCAATGTATTCGTACATTTTAATGTATTATATTGCAAAAAAATCATTTATTCAAGTGGTTAACAATAAGATCTAAAAGAAAATTTTCACATAGTTTTCAACATTAAGCAATTAAATTCTTAAATTTAATTTTCAAAGTAAATATGTTAAATAGGGGTCTGAATTTATTGTATCTTATATTTGACCGTATTACATGTATTAAATTATACATGTAACCGTCTAGCAACATTTTTTATAACTAAAAAAACTCGTTTTCGTCTGGTTCTTAACTTCCACTTGTGCCCAATTTATATGTTAAAACAAAAAAAAAGTACGAAAACAAGCACATTTCACTTATTTCGCTGCATATTTGGAACCACATGTGACGCGTCTTAGAGCCTTATAAAGGAATGACACTTGAAGAAGCATACTTGTAGCTTAAAGGTGTAAAAAGTGGTCCATTATATTAAATTTGAAATCGTCATTTCTATATTAATAGCAAAAAATAAAAATTGGGGATTTCTGAGACCGATGTTCACAATTTTACACAAATAAAAGCTTTTAGGATATCTAATATTTTTGTACATAAAAACAATATTCTCATACCTACTACATTTATGTTACAAATGTAAATAA
>WYDF02252846.1:0-20389 GCA_009867245.2 Adranes taylori
GCTTCTTTATATTGGGGGGAGGGGGCCCATCCGATGAATTTGCCACGGGCCTCGAACGGTATAGTTACGCCACTGCTCCAATATGTTATCCTATCCAATATGTTTATTTGATACCATATTACCTACTTTCAAAAAGTAAAAATCAACACAAATAAAACATACAGTAGAAATAAATACCACGTACAAATAATATCATAGACAATCTGACCTTTACAATAATAATCAGCTTCATTAAAATTTCAAAGGAATAATCTACGCGAGGGACCACGTAACATCGGAATATTGCGAGGTAGACGATGTACACACACTTCATTAGTGCTCTCTCTCTCTCTCTCCTTTTTTTTTATACAAAACATAATAATAACACATTCATCTGTCTTTGTTTTTAATGTTCTACAATCTATACCTACAAATTTATAATATAAATTTACTCATATTGTTCACATAAATTTTCGGCTGCTTTTTCTACTCACACTTCTAGTCTTATTATTGGATTCATCTTGATACATTAAAGAATGCACATTTCTATAATAACAAGAGAAAGAGCTAAATTCGTCTCGCTTCAATATATCCAACGCTATTATCAGATCTACAAACTTCAAAGCTGCGCTATGTGGATGCGCAAAATCCTCTGCTGGCACATGCTATTTCGGAAGATATGCCCCTTAGCTTATTCACAGTATTCTGTCGTTCACGGTTTTTGGGCAACCTGCGCGTTAATATCTAGCCCTTGCTAGGCTGCTTGGTGGAATGTTTTTTTTTTTGTTATTTGACGGTAAATTGCTTAGTTGCCAATTCAAAATCTCAGCGGATGTTTTAGTTATATTATATTGCCTCATGAATTTAAAACTATGGGAAGCCTAGTTGCTTTAATTGAATAGTGATACGACTTTACTATAAAGAAAAATGAATAATAAATATTACGTAAACATTAAAAATAAAAAATAGTTTAAAGTTTAGAAAATAATTCTAAACAATTTGGGGCATGATAGATTTCTACTTGTAAAGAGTTCATTGAATACGTATGCTTTTTGATCTTGAAATAATTGCAATATCAACATATCGTAAATTGTAAAATATAATATATTTTAATATGATTTTTATTGAAATTTGATATCAACGTTCACGATAATATAAGTAATATACAAGCTAATGGCCATTTCACTACAACCTGATACTATTTCACTACGTATGAACGAAATATCTGTAAACACTTAAATAGCTAGATATTATTTTAAATTAATTAATGGAAAATGAATGAAATATTTTCTTTTCCTCTTCTATCGATGGGATGCTGCTAACCCTGCTCAATCTTGATTGAACAAAAACCTCTGAAGAATATGTATATCAGGTTTGCAAGATGAAGTTTTAATTAAATTTCTTTCTGTCCCATTACTAATTCTTCATTGGTTGTTACTTTTAATTCCCAAGCTTCATCTATCTTATTCCTTCTTCTTTCCAGATATTGTTGCGTCTTCCTTGACGTTGGAGCCTTTTTCATGTTAATTAGGATCTTTTGTAACTCCTGGCCCGCTTTCTGCTGGGCCTTAACGTTTTCATTTATTACCTCTGTGGAAATTTTTGTTCAATTTATTTTAAATAATTTCTCAAAGATACAATTCTTAATTGCTTAACTGATTTTTAATTGCCTTGATTGGTTTTGTTGATAATTAGAGTCGTAAATTCTAATTCAAAAAAATTTGTTTATTTATTGGATTTTCATACCAATGTCTTCTCGTTTTGTTTCTACTGGTTTCCATTAACTTCTTTTGAGGATTTGCATTCAATTTTTGCTGGAACAGCTGACTTCCCAAGCTTGATTCTTTTGTTGAACCGGAACATTGAAATTATCACGTCATGAATTCAGCACTCGAAGAACCATGAACTTTCTTCAGGGTAATCAATCTTCTTTCTTTTCTTCGTTGAACAGATCCGAGGCACTGATTGTACTTAAAAAAGGTTCGAAGGACCATGAACAACTGTCTAATTAAGTTGTGGCCGCTGTGACAGAATTTTTACTTGATAACCGTAGTTACATAAGACAATTAGATAGTTTGATTTAACTTTAATCTGTTGAAGTGATTTTTGAACCGTTGAATTGATTATTTGCGATTATTTATGTAAGGCGAGCTTCATATACTCTGTGACGTACTATGCTAACGGAACTCCCGACGCTGCTAATGGAGAGCCTTGCGGCTTGTCACAGCCGGTGCAAACAAATCTCTAATAATTTCAGAATAAAACCGGCTTTCGGAAATATGTCCTTGGGCGCCAGGTCAGTTTAACGTGAGATCGCACGCTAGAACTGATGTTATCCCTTCGGTTCTCAGTCGATTACTGAGGGCATAGGTAGTCTCAAGTCTTACGGGTAAACTAGGGATTCTCGTTCTCGTCGCAGCTGAAATCTGAACTTAATGCTAATGAGTGAAACAACATTAAACTTTTAACAAAACTGTCTATTATTCAGAGATAGAAATATATATTTAGCGAAACAGAGATAGAAATATATATTTAGCAAAATGTCAATAATAAACAAACGAATAAATGCTAAATTAATTTCATGACGCAGTAATGACCTTTATCAATTTTGTCATAAACAAAACAATATAGCAAAACGGCAAATATAATAAAACAATACAAATGTATAATAACAATAATTGGAAAACAAAATAAAAGCAGCGTGTTAATAATAAAACAGTTTTAATGCGGGAAGCATGTCACTTCGTAATACGTTGATGTTACTATTTCCAAGTGATTAAATCTAACGTAAGTTCGAGTTATACACCCACGCAAAGCACCCACGCGTAATATGTCAACGCTACTCTGGCCAACAGCAATGTAAGCCAAAACTATTACCCTGGTGATGGTATGTAAAGAATTATTGTCTACGCCCAACACCTCTTAATACGTCGATGTTGCTGTTATCGAGCGTGTAAAACCAGCATAAGCAAGAATTAAACACCCCAGTGGAACATCCACTGTAAGACAAGTAACACCTCGTAATATGTTGATGTTGCTAGGTCAAGTAGTTAAACTCAGCATAAAGCGGTATTATACACTCTATCGAATTGTGCAGGAAGGAATTACTGTGTAACGCCTCGTAATTCGTCGACTTTACTTTCGGTTGATGAAGGGATAGGAAAAGAAAAGCTATTCAAAACATACATGCAATCTATCAAACAGTATATGGTATATGAAAATCTCTCACCAAATATATTATTATCCCGGCGACTGTCACTCTGCCCGGTGTCTCGGCTGGTCGCTCTGCTGCTAGACGGTCTGTCTTCGAGTTCGCAAGAAACTGATTTTATATGCTTAAAAACCTCGCTTTGATAGACGTGAGGTACACTGCGATACGGGTCGTGTGTGGCCATTCATACGTCATTTATTTCTTTGACTCGGTCCATCCATTCAATCCTATGTAACTCTCGGTATCCCTTCCATACGTAACAACATAACTCCATTCAAATATTCTCTTAACGACTTTCCCATGCTTATATTAGAAACAACGGACCAGCAGTTTATGCAGCAGCAATGAGCAACTATAATGTGGTATTTTATAGTATACTAGGCGTTAGCTTACTTTATTAATACTTTCACAAACACACATACGCATAAATACTTCATAGTTAAACGGGCATAGTCGTGTGGCGTACTCAATATACGGCACGATAATAACAATGGTCAGCTATCTCTCTCAGATTTATATAGTCTGATATGCGACCAACACTCTCATACACGCTAAGCAATGGGTTTAATTCATAATAGATAATGTGTTTTATCTAGTAGCGACAGCAAAAATAATACTTGTTTACATTTATAATCGGAATACACAATTTCTATTTGCGTTTAAATTTAACAACTAACAGCGGCCTAGTGCAGTACTTTTATAAAAATCAGACTATTTATTCTATGTGTTGTAACATACTTTGTTACAACTCAATGCATTAAAAATAAAATATTATTTCAAACTATTATTTAAAAATGATTAATTCAATTTAAATAAATGAATATTCAAAAGATTAACACGGCTATGCTTTAGCCAAACTTAAGGGAAAATTGCGAGATAAACAAAACACCGTAGTGGCTCAATGAATATAAAAAAACAACTTTGTTGTTAATAACAGAAATTAACAAATATATACAGATTAAAACTAGAATAACGTGACTAATTAAACAATAAGATGTGTTATAAATTATAATATAAGTTTAAACATTTTGTAAAGTAAACATTCTTTTAATATCTGGATTTGGATCATGTCCCAAATATACTTTGATAACAATAATGGACGTAATATAACGTAAACAATTCGTAATATAGTTCAATGAGTTTTTACCTAGCTGATTAGTAAAATTTTAAGTTACTTACATATAATGAAATAGATATGTTTTGTAATTTGAACGTGACCTAGAGTAAACTATTTAATTCCATAAGATTTTGAAATGGTTCTTTTACGATCGTATTTCATACAAAACAATTAACTTAAAACATTTTTACTATGCTTAATTTCTACTAAATAAAACATATTAAATGTTAATTATACGAGGACTCTTTAAAAAGAAAATTAACATAATTTCACTGTTGAACAATTTGATTGAACAAATGACAACACTTTGTTAACTCGACAGAAAAAAAAATTAAAAAAAAAGCGATCTTACGCGAAATAGATGAACAAAAATTATTTGTTTCCTTGGACATCGTTAGTACAGAAAGTTTATTACTCTAATTTGAAATACAAAACTTAAACATGGGTGAGCAATAGTTGTAAACAATGGATTCCAGGCACTCGGCGAGACCTTATCTCAACTCGTTCTTAACGGAATTTGTGACGTCACACTGTCATTTTAGGGGTCTATAATGGCGGAAATACGCCGGAGGCTCAATCGTAGATCTTAGTATATAACCGTGTCGATAAGAATGTAAACAAACTTTTTGTGGTTATGTTTTTTATTTGGATACAATTGTAAATATTGATCAATTTTGAGGTTATGCTATTATTATTATTTTTTACGACATATGTCACTAGATCAAAAGTTACTTGATTTAGTAACTAAACTACAAAATATCTGCAATGAATAAGCTAAAATAACAATGGAAACCATCTAAGAACCATTAAAAATATTAGAGAATTCGATTATTTATCATATTCAAATACAATTATTACCACCATTTTATAACTTTGCGTGGCCGTTTGTGCTATTCATGTTTCAAAACAGATTCTAGTTAAGTAAAACTCTAAATGTATTCAAAGAAAACACAAAATAATTTTAAAAAAATATCTATATTTCTCTACATAGTCTCCTTTTATGATTTTTAACTCTAACTTAACGGAATATAACTTACTAAAGCCTATTTCTTTCTCTAAAAATTCAAATTATGTGCGTTGCAAAATTAAAAAAGTGCCATCACAACAATATGGCAACAATGTTCATTTAAAACTACAAATCGATCCAGTTCTGTATATGAGCCCCGTTGTAAATAGAATCTTCAATGCATATACAATGAGCATTCAAAATTATGTGAAATAAATGAAGATTTTATTAACGTAAAATAAGGACTACTAAATGGGAATGCAGTACACAAGAAATATTGAAAAAAGAATGTAATCAATGAATTTCAGGTCATTCTTCGATGGGTTTTCCTTTTACTTTGATTATGGCCTGCAGTCTGGGAATGAACGAGTTGCAAGCGTACCGTTGTAAAATCTTTGCCGCTTTCAACGCGCCCACACTATCTTCTCTTTTAGTCGACACTCTGACCTCTAACACTCTAAAAGGAAAGATCCAACAGATTCTCATCGGTTGAATTTGGAAGCCATTGGTACACTTTGGCCTGATGAGTCATGTAGGTTGAAGGTAAACAGCTCCGAATCGAATTGTTTACGCACCCACGGTAGCAATACACCTTCCAACACCTTTTCTTGGTACTCAGTTACATTTACACCGTTACACCACGGCGAAATGTGGCGGACATTGCGGCCCATGTCATGATGATGTTTGCAGGTTTTCGAGATCTGCTCTTTCTGCTTACGCAGTCGTTCGTTAAGATAGTGAATTGTTTGCTTGTTGTATAGCCTCAATTGAAGTTTATTTCGCATTTTCTATCGAGCGCTCCAATCGAATATTTGCATTCTTTGTCATTTCAGTTGCACTGCGTCGTGGATTTAATTCAATTTGGCTCTTTACTTTTCGCAGAATTTCTTTGCTTGTTGACGACTATTTGCACACCTGATGGGTGTCGATCTGCAACGCTGCCCGTATCTGGCTGTGATACATAAACATTTTGTTCACTTTAAAATGTTCACACGAACGTGAGTTGGTTGTGAATTTCCAGCCAAATAGAGCACAATCACACTGTTATGTTTTAATTCCATTATCGAAATAAAAGTTTTCTTTTCTATCAAAATTTTCTTGTGTACACTCATTACGCGTAACCCATTTAGTCTGTTTTGAATCATTGTTGACCTCAACCAAGTTTTAACCCTTCTGATTGTGCTAAAAGCTGTGGTACTTGGTTGAGCTAGTGCAATTGACAGTGCTTTTCTTATGCTTGGATAAAAAGGCTCTTTACCTGAAGCAATTTCATGTAAAGAACCAACTTCTCTTCATCTATTTGTTTATTTTGCCAAATGTACCATAATTTCAATTCAGATCTGCTTTACAACATTTGGGTTTCTGCATTCAGAAACCTATTTCATCAACATTTGGGTTTCTGTATTGAAATCATTTATTTCATACAAAACCATGGCATCATGTAGGTGCATATTCGCCTTAACTTGGTCATTTAACGTTTTCAACATACGATGGGAATGAAGTATTAGTAGGGAATTTCCATTTGCAAATCGTTATTCCAATGAGTTAATGAACGAGTCCAAGTATGGTATAATAATGCACCTTTTCCAATACTTGTTGCTGCTGGCGTATTTGCACGATATCCTTTTTTTTACGTACGCAGGAAGTGGAGAATCCTACATTGGACACCGCATCGCCCGTACAACGCCATAGTGCCGGACTTCTACCGAGTAAACTCCACCCTCCTGGCTCTCTAATTATTATGCTATTCGCGTAAGCATTTCTTTATCTGGTGCGTTTCCCAAAGCCCTGTGGCTACATGTCTTTGATTTTTTTGCTTAGGCATTCCAATAATTAATCATTCCATGTTTCTTGCTATCTCAGTTTTATTTGGATCTTTCTTTACGCGCACACACATACCTTTCTATTGGTACCTTTTATCTCCTCATTTTTTTTCCAAATATTTCCTTCTTGGACATTATACCCGTGACGTACGCATCCATGGCGTTCCATTCTCTTTCCGCCCTCAATCTTCAGATTATGAGGTTTTCACTAAAGATTATGTCACCTATTCTCCTTCCCAACTCTCTTCTCTCCATGCGCTACACAAAAGAAAATTGTATGCTTCGCGTACTTGACATTTTCATTGCATTGTTCACAAGTGGTAGAGTTTAGTTTTCCAATCCTCTTCAAGTATTGGGCAAAACATCCGTGTCCCATTAGTGTTTCTACAAGCTTATAGTGGATTGTTCTGTGTGTTTGCGTAATCCACGATTTTTTTTTGTCTTTGTTTTAGGCTTCCCATTCGCTTTGCCACACGTCAAGCAAACGCTCTCGAGCGTCCATTTTATATTTTCCTTTTTCAGTCTCCATTTTTATATTTTCCTTTTTCAGAAAGATCCTGCTTCATATTGGCATACGCCACATTTCGTTCTCTTGCTTTTATATAAAACAGTAGTGTGTTCACCAACACTTCCAGAGCATTATTTGACACTATCCTATACACCGATGTTATGCTTAACAATCCTTTTCTTTGGGTCCTCGCAAGGCCTTCTCTATGGCATCTGACCATATCGGGGCTGCGTACAAAATAATAGCTTCAGATGCTCCTAGTAGGAATTTTCTTTTATCACTTATTGTTCCGCCTACTCTTGGCAGTTTTCTTGCTGACTTTATCGGCTCCCTCCTTGTTGCATAAATGTTAGGGCGGGGTTCAATATAAACCCTAGATACTTTATTTTCTTTTGTATTTTTGTGTCATGACTTTCAAGTCTTAATTTGGGAATTTCAATTTTCCTTCTCCCGATTAGTATAGCCTCTGTCTTTTTGAGACTAGAGTTAGTTTGTTTCTTTCCATCCACTGCGAAATATTTTCTAAAGCTGTTATTAGATGTTAATATGAGAGCCACGTCAGCTGCAAATACTATTGGGGCGTCTGGTAGAGCGAGTTTCAACAGTTCGCCATTCATTACATTCCATAGCCACGGTCCTAGCATCGAGCCTTGTGGTACTCCGCTAGTTAGCTCTTCTGCTGCTGAGAGTTCTATTGATCTGCTTGATAGGTAGTTTAATAAAATTTGGATTAAATATGATGGAATGCATTTGTGTTTTATTGTCTCTAGGATGCTTAGCCGGCCCGTCGAGTTAACGGTGTTTCTTATGTCTAGTGTTACCATTACACACATCTTTCTTCCCGTCTTGTGCCCTTGTTTACTTTTTACGACTTTGTTTACTGTAGATTTTCCTTTTTGTAAGGCGTACTGTAGCCGACAATCCTTGGAATGTTTAAAGTGCTACCAGTGGCCTCCGCAATAATCATTGCACCTTCAACAAGTTTCAGATCTATTAATTCAACATTGCTCCGATGGTGTTTAACTATTTCCATTACTTTCTTAATGTGATTGCACACGATTGTGATCCTTCGGACACATGAGACAAGTAGCTCCATCTAAAAGAAGCAGTAAGATTCTTTCCATTTGCAGATTCTTTTTAGAAAGGTAGCCACAATTCCCCGCACAAGTGAGAACCCACTGGCTTCAGCACACATAGGACCAGAATGCGCGTAGATGTAGAGAACACTACGGCTGGAAGTGAGATAGACGAAGACGAAATTAGTCAGCTCATAATTATGTTTAATTTTAAAATCTGTTTCATGTACCTTTAACAAGTGAATATAATAAAAAATACCAGTTTGGTCAGTTTTTAAATTGATGAAATGAAATTTAAAAAAATTTTAATTTCAGGGGGAAGAGGGAGGGGTGTATAAGCCCATAGCCATCTCCTAGCAAACCAAGCATTATCCAAACTTTGTTAATGCTTGGTTTGGATAAATTCTGGAAAAAATTTATCATAATAATAAAAGTAAATATTTCAAATGAACCCTGTAAATTCAAAAGTGCTACTACACTAACATAACGTAACCACTCAACGAACACATAAGAAAGCAAAGCAACGAGCATGAAAGGAAGAGACTTTCCCAAATGTTGTAACGAGCAACAACAGACAATCAGTACAGGCAGTTTTAGCAGACTTGCTTTTAGCAAGAGAATGCCTATTACCAATACTTATACATCCATATAACAAAAAACTTTTTTAAGAACTGGAGGCAGAAAGAAGAATAATGTTTTTTGCGTTCCAAATATATAGTTCTAAATTATCAGATTTAAATTTATAAAACTATTTTAATAATTAATTAAATATTGAATCTTTACCATTCACATATCTCATCCACTTATCAAGTAGAAATTGTATATTTTTTATTGAAACCGTAATGAACAATGAAATATACATCTGTAAATTTTTGGGTGCGTATCCATCTCGGCCTTTACTTGCTGTGTGAAAATATGTGACTGCTACATTGCATGTGTATCTAATTAAATATTCTGCTGCTGCTTCCATGAAGGTAGAAAACTATGGTAGTGCGTTCTAAGTAGATACCTAAATAATTCATGGATTTGATGTATTTATAGGCTCCAAATAGGAACCAGTTCTTTTCAAATGCAGACACGGTCACGTTCCACAAACTATACCAGGAAAAAAACATTGCTTAAAGAACGACACATCACTAGCACATTGTGATGTGCATCTAATAGTATTAATAGCGTTGTTTCATCTTTAATAGAACACGACGTTGCCACGTTTAGAATTTAAAAAAACTTTTGAATGTTTGCATCTCAGAAACTTAAATATAGAAGTTTTATTGAAACTTATTGATTTTCCTAGAATTAAATTTTAACGCTTATACAGAATCCTCATTTTCCTTCAAATTTTGAGGTCAATTTTCTGACAGTGCCACTGCTTTTCTCTGAGCGTTGTCTGTTATAGCATGGTGGGGCTTGTTGAATCGTAGCCTTTTATGACTCCTAGGTATTTTATTGTAGTTCTGAACACAATTAGACATCCATCGACCTAGACGTTACCTGTCAACATAATTTTTGTATGCGCTATATGAAGTTTTCTACTTGCCATCCAGTATAATATATTCACGGGTGCTCTAATTAGTATTTGTTCTAGTGTAAGGTTCGTCTGCTACGTCTAAAACGGCAAGTAATTAATTTGACGGCATGTTTTATCCGATAGGTAGTTACTTATCACTTGCAGTTGCTAAGATATGGGTCCAATTCGTCGAATTAAATGAATTATTGATGTCATGCACAAAGTTCTTTTTATGCTTTTTCTTCTTTTCTATCGTTACAGCTGATTTTATAGCATGTACAGCATCTAACGTTGATCATCCATGTCTACATCCATATAGCTTGCGTAGCAGCATCGTTGTGACGTACTATCTTATAGATACATATGCATAATTTAAATGCGGTGACAAAATAATAATACGGAAAGCCATGGAAAATGGCGGTAATTTCAAGCACACTATGTAAATGGTAAAACAGAAGGTATAATCGGAAAATACTATGGGCACGTAACGTCGTCTTAAGATCTGACGTGACTATGCCAAGCGAATGCCACTAGTTTCGCTAGTAGTATACACCATGATCGCGTAGCGTTGCACTAACAACTAACGCTACTGTATGCCAGTGATTACCACTGACCCATAAACGCTTAAACGGAGTGACAAAGTAGGTGCTATAGGCGCGTAGCGTTGCATTAAGAACTAATGCTACTGTATGCCAGACGAATACCACCAGTTTCGCTAGTAGTATACGCTATAAGCGTGTAGCGTTGCATTAAGAACTAACGCTACTGTTTGCGAAGTGACTACCACTAGTTTAGTATGTACGCAAAGTCGCAATTTGAACTGACCTGGCTGTTGTACTAATGGTATACACTTTAGTACGTAGGAAAACGGTTGCGAGAAGAGGGTAGAATGAAGCTATTCAAACACACATGCATACGGTCTATCTTACGGTATAACGGAAAAAGCTAATCACAACAAATGCAATATAACTAATACAATGTAAGCTATATAATGTTGCTTACCAAAATACATGCTTCACTGCTGGTAACTGTCGTTGATCGCTATTCAGTGTTGTTTCTCGCTCGAGCTCGAAGACCAAACTTAATTTAACAATACTCAAAGCGCGCCTTTTTATAGGCCAAGAACCATGTGTATCACTAGCTGCTTGCCACAGAGCGTGTGAAAGTCGTCATATATCACGTTATGACGCGCTACGGGTATCCATGCAAAAGAGTGTGCTCGCGAGAGTTAAAACATAAATAAATTATAGCATCATTAACAATACCTAATACACAGAGAACAGAAATTAAAAGATGTAATATTATTTCGGTGTGTACCAATGATCAGCGACTATATCTATTCATGCACGCTTACGTAAGTTGACACATAAGGACAAGGATCCTCTCTCTCTCTCTCTCTCGCTCTCTCTCGCTCTCTCTCGCTCGCTCTCTCTCTCTCTCTCTCTCGCTCTCTCGCTCTCTCGCTCTCTCGCTCTCTCTCTCTCTCTCTCTCTCTCGCTCTCTATCGCTCTCTCTCGCTCTCTCTCTCTAACATATGTGCCGGTATATGCATTAAAAATCGGGTAACAAAAGGGTATCCCATCAGTATTTATTTATTTATTTAATACATACGGACAGACATTTCTATACGCGGAACCTTATTCTATATAGACTGTCCCGAATTATTTTAATTTTTCTTTTATTTTATAATTAACTTTGTTACATTCTTCCAACGTAGCGATGTTGTCCAGTAAGGATATTGGCCTGTATTTATTTTGTTCAATAGTCATTATGTTCTTCACTTTTGAGGATTAGCAGAAGATTGGCTGTTTTCCAGCGAGTGGATAACTGACCCATATTGACGTAAACACAGTACTACTCCATTATCAAAAATTCGCCGGTTCCCTGTTGATGATGATGGAGGAATTAGTCCAGCCTGTGTGTGGAATCGGAGAAATGGAATTATGTCATCGAGTGAAATGAACGTTATTGCGAGGTGCGAGCTAATGGAGACAATCTGGCCGTTGGAGATGAATTAGTGGTTCCGATTGGTGACGTAGACCCGTTAATGATCGTGCCTTCTCCATTGGCTTTTGTTCACGTCGACCTTCTCATGGTTGTACCGAAAACTAGATTTCAGGGAAGGTTTTATAATATATTTATGAGCGAAGGAAATTAATAAGATGACGATAAGATCACAAATTTTATTAGCAAACGTGGGAATAAATTATAAGAAACGAAGCAACTAAGGCAATGGATTAAATTATAAAATGTGTTCAAAATGTCAAAGACGTGCCAATTTTCCGAAACAGCTCTAAACATATCTCTATTATTATTACGAATTATATAGAACGATTCTCTAATTCGATCGAGTAATTGTTCTTCGTTATTTATTGGCACGAAGTTGTGAATCAACCTATATTTTACATACTGTACCAGTTAGGACTGCATCTCGCTTCTTCTATAGATCTATGTACATTTCACGAAAATTCTCTAGTTATACACCGCATAAATTTATTCGTTTAATTATATTATATCATTTATTAATTATTGATTTATTTATTTAGCTAAGTTCTATTAAATTAAATAATGTCGCGTATCGATATTCTTTCATGGAATTAATTAGTTGATTATTATATTATTTGTTTTATTCATTTTTCTTTTTTTACGTTTGAGGTTGTTCAGCCGATAACAATGTTTCCTCAGGATTCCGTTCTAGATGTGAAAGAAATAGAGATTCCACTATATCTTGTACGTTTAGCGGAGTCTTCCCTTTTAGTTTATTTGTTACAATTTTATAAGGTAGGCCTCATGTCATCCTGGAGTAGCGTAAGGTGGATAATCTATCGCTTAAGCATTTCCGTTTGATTTTCTCATTGTATAGTGGTGTATGTTGATGTTGTTTATACTTAATGTCAAATTAATTTTAGTGTTAGTTTTAAAAATAAGTATTTTATGTCGAAATTTTATATCAAATTCATGTATGGTTACAACTCATGTTCAATCATGATAAATAGTATTAAAATTAATATCTAGATCTAGCTATTTAACTACTTACAGATATTTTGTCAAATATATCAAAACAATACGTAAAGAAATTGTATAAGTCATAGTAAGTTAATAGCATTGTATATTACATAGACGTGACATTTGATATCAGATTTCAATAACACTAATATTTAGGAACATACCTTATTTTAAAATGAACTATATGTTGATATAACAAATAATAATTATTTCAAGATCAAATCATACGTATTGATGAACTATTTACAAACACCAAATTGATCATCACAACATGTTTAAGATTTTTCTTCTAAACTTAAAACTATAACTATTTCTTGTTTTTGATTTGGTTTTACAAGAAGTTTATTTTCAATCAATTGTCAGTATCTATTAGCATTGGCGTAGTTAGAAGGGACCAAGGGAGGGGGGGGGGGTGCACTGCCCACCCTACAAAATTCATTGCCTTATAACTTAGGGGGTTATGAACAAACTCATAACCTAGGGGGTTATGAACAACCCCTCCCCCTCTAGACAAACACCATAATTACGGCAATGTCTACAAGCGACTACAGATTAATATAATTACTCAATACTATCAATTAAGGCTTCCCTCATTTGTTCAACCCTTTTTTCCACGAAAATGGCATTTTTGTCCATGAAAATGTTTTAACACTCGTCCATGTTGTTGTTTACTTTATGATACTACATAGATCATTTTATATTAGCCTAGCCGGTGACATTTATTGTACGTCACTTAATAGTTACAAATAACGTTCTATTCATGTTACGCTAGTTCAGAGAGCATCTGCATTTGAATTTGGTATTTTTTTTCGTAACACTTTTTTATCGGCGAAGAGAGAACGTGTGCGATAAATTTAGATGCGTGTCGCTAGACATTTTCTCTAACGCTTAGTTTATCGACTCGAAGAGAGTTTTATGGTACCATTCTCGTTAAATAATAAATCTGAACCAGATAGGAGGATGATCCGCTATATGAGAAAGCGAGAGAGATAGAAAAGTAGTATGTATATAGTATGTGCATCTAAGGGAGAATGATACAGATAGAGAATGATAGTAGAATATATATATATATGTATATAACTTGGCGAAGGTTGCGTAAAGTAATTGAAGAATGAAAAGTTACAAAGACGAATCGATCCCGATATTTTGCAGGTTGTGGATCTTGAAATATCACTTTATTTAAAACAATTTATTGAGAACATTTTAAATGACTAGGTAACTATTACTCTGCTATGGAGGGGTTTTATAGTCTGGGGTTTTGATCGCGAAAAGAGTTCTTGAATTTTTTATTGTCCACCAAAGGTTCCAGCACGATCAGAATCATAGTTGATTTATCAGTCATTTGTGGTCCAATGAAAATATTTGCTGACTGTTTAAGGGTAGCTTTTTCCATATCTAGGATATATTCGACATTGCATATTATCAACCTCAACATCAAATTGAAGACTGTCACAGTGCTCTATACGCCGATGACATGGTCTGTTAGGTCTAAGGGCCGCAAACTAAATCACTAAGCCGCAACATCCCAAATTGTCTCCACAAATTTTCTGACTGGACAATGAAATGGCGAGTATCACCAAATCCCGCCAAATCCCAAAGTATACCTAGACATAAATTTCGGCAGAACCTTCAAATGGAAAAACGACTTAGAGTTTCAGAGGACGATTGAATGGCTGTGACATCAAAACTTATATAAAATCGACTACAGAGGAATTTCATAAGCTAGCAACTTGTGAGTGGGTGATCCTTAGGAAACTTCACAAACTCCATTTTAAATGTCCAAGCTTTAATCTGTATAAATATTGCGCGACCATTCCTATCAGTGACAGATTGAAACCATTTCAATCAAAATATTCACTTAAACACGCACAAGAAAACAACCCGACAGCCTACAACACTGTACTTGGATAGTCCAACAGTGACTTTCCAGTCAGAAGATGCATAGAAGGTCTTTTCCCCATCCACCAGCTAGAATGATTCAGCCAAAGCGAGAGCATCCCGAAGACCTCCAGGAAATCCTCGGTATAATTCCGCTAAGGGGCATTACATGAAAAAATATAAAAAGATAAAAAACATAAAAATATATAACAAAAAAAACACAAAAATTATTAGAAAAGAAAAGAAAAACAAAATTTACAGAAATTACCCACCTTTTCTTCTGCTACCATCAGCATCAACAGGATATATTGCTTCCACTGTGATGCAAGCAGCGTAACATCAAAGGTACACTTGATACTAATAAATCAAACAAATTCACCAGCCTAACCTAACCCGCAGCTAACCTTGAAGGTTTTGCAGGTTTCAGATCTCTGTCTAATTTTAGACAGAAATCACATTTAAATGGCAGAAAACCATACAAATGTTTAGAATGCGATTCTCGATTCAGCCAGAAAGAACGTTTAAATACCCACAAGCTTATACTGACAAAAAACTATATAAATGTTTTGAATGCGATTCTAGCTTGAGAGAGAAAGATACTATAAATAGATGTTGGCCCCGGATGTGTGTAAAAGAATTTATTAAAGGTTTAAATAGATACAATAGAGTTTAACTAACGTTAAATTATTTGTTCTACATTTTAATTGTCTCCCCTGGATGTAAATTGTTCAGTATAGTTTTCAACTTTGTAACTGTGTAGAAAGCTCTTGACCGCAAGCAGAAAGTGACAAAATGAGACTACGATGATGTGGATGAATCTTTTATGTGCTTTCTAATTCGAGAACAATCCACGACCCAAAAATTTTTACCTTTTTATGTTAAAATATAGATAAACTAATAAATGAGAAATAATGAAGTTATAAGCGCCTCAATAGATTGGGACAACCAGTATATACATATTTCGGATCTTCTTTAATTTAGGTATCAATTACAGCATGCGGAAAAGACGCGCTGCCATCAACTTCGAGACATAATAGGCAAAAGGCAGGCGTAGTGATTGATTGCATACTAATTAAGCACGTCGGTGTAATTAATTTGTTTTAATGACGGAAGAGCTTGTTGTGTATATCTTATCTAATCCTAAATCAGTGAAAAACGCTATAATTGATATTATCGATCATTAATGTGTAAGATTTTATATGCATTGTATACAGGAGAAAGATGTATACAACAATTTATTTTTATTATTAGTAACTTATAATTAAAATCTATTTAAATTGTTTAATAATTTTTATAAAATTATAACGCATTGTCAAATTCTGCTTTATTTTAAGAAGAGACATCGTTTCTAATAAGTGGTTTTACCCAAATTACGCTCGAATTATATTTTGGGGTTCGACTGGTAGGTTTCTAAAAACCTTACTTAACACTAATAATTTAAAAGATTTTTTATTTTGAACTTAATTTATTTATTTTTAAATATGCGAAGATATTAAATACAAGGTTTAATTTATTACTTTAAAATGAACGAATTATTTTAATACATTTATTTATTATTATAGGGGACTAAACGCGTAAGGCTGAAACGAAAGTTACGCAACTAAAATTAATTGGGAACAAAAATCAAACTAACGCGTATACTGCCTAGGTAATCATGTCTAAAAAATTATAATTGATCTAGCTTATATATAGCAATACGTCCACGTTATAAAATGCTTGCACGCTGATTCACAGTCTAAAAGTAGCTATGACCAAACAATTGAAACAATATATTATGGAATGCTTAAAAAATATCTTAAAAATGTATCTTTGCGCGCTGCAAATAAGTCTATCTATGATACGTGTCTTCCTACTATGGTGTTGATAATTGTATGCAACAAGTGGTGGCGTTCAGGTGCCATACGTAACTCGCGATTTAAACAACATGATTCTTCTGATACATGTTTTCCTCTATTAAAGGAATTTCAAGTACCCTCCTACAACGAGTATTGTAGGAGGGTACTTACTATTTCCTGGCGAGCTTTCGATTGGAAATCTGACTTATATTCCGTTTCAACTAAACTTAGGAAATGACATTTACTGAGCACCAAAAAGATTGTACATATACCCTTCTTCCACACCAAATGAAATTCATGAACTAACAACTCGTGAATCTGTCACTGAGTATGTCACCGTGTAACTAGAAAATGCTATTCACTTTAATACCCACTTTAACTTACCTATTACTGAATCAAGTTAACTAATCCGTAATTCTCTACACTGTTTTGAATGAAACACAAGACTTAGTAATTGTTAGCGTTGCCGGCCTTGTATTGAATTGTATCTGACTAGTCAACCAAAATTATAATTAAACTATCAACAGTACTGCACAGCCATAACATATACCAACCATCTTTCTTAGCCAAGACAGAACCGTATTCATTGCGAAAAACCATTCAAATGTTTAGAATGTGATTCTAGTTTCAGACAGAAATCGAATTTAAATACTCACAAGCTTATTCATACTGGCAGAAAACCGTACAAATGTTTAGAATGCGATTCTCGTTTCAGCCATAAATCGCATTTAACTACCCACATGATTATTCATACTGGCAGAAAACCATACAAATGTTTAGGATGCGATTCTCGTTTCAGCCGGAAAGAAAGTTTAACTAAATACAAGCTTATTCCTACTGGCAAGAGACCATACAAATGTTTACAATGCGATAATAGCTTTAGAGAGGAAGATACTTTAAACAGACCGTGACCGCGGATGTGTATAAATGAATTTGTTCAAGGTTCCATTTAGATACAATAGAGTATAATTAACAATAAATGATTTGTTCTACATTTGAATTGTAAAACTTATTTACGATAAATCTGCCCGTAACTGACTGCATTGTTTCAATGCTTTTGAATTATTTTCTGAATGCTTAGGTAATAGCAACATTTCACAAAATCTAGCCATCCTGAATTTTTTAAATAACTTACCATATCATAGAACTAAATAAGAACGAAGACAAATGTTCTCGTTACAAACAAAGTTACGACACAATAAAGTTACGAATGATTTTTATCATTGAGCACTCCAATTAGGAAGCTATATAGTTACACCCCTCCCTTCCTCCATCCCTACCTGTATGTGTATTTATATTATACGCCATACATAAGCAAGTGTATTGTACATTAAGTGTGTTATCCGCTTTTGAAATATTTCTTGCCAAAATGATGTGAACTTTCTGGCTACGTTGGCTAAGAAGTGTGTTACTGAGAATTGGTACTTCTATGAATTTATTACCGAATTTTAGAATCCGCCTGTCAACCCCTCAGTAACTGTTATATTTGGTTTGAAGTCCCTATCAATAATATACGTGTAGTTAAGGAATGTAAAACATTGCAACAAAAATATTTAAATATCCAAAACACTTGTCAAATATATGAAATATGCTCAAGGGCTTATAGATATTTCATTAAGCAACCTACCCCTCAAATTGAACATAATCACAGTCTCTCTATTATAGTCAGTTTGTTAGTTCCAACATGGTATGTGGCAACATGGCATTAACTACGTAAACTACTATATATATATATCTACATGTACACCGTCATCATCGCTAGAAAACCGCGAAATACGAAACAGCTGTGTCTCCTCGCACGTTCGTGCAAACACACTTTTACGTTGCTTTTACCCATATTAACTATCCAGTTTTTGTTCTACCGTTACGACCAAAATATATACGTATTTATTAAAATATGAATTTATTTGATGGCTTTGTGTGTCTGGTCCATTAAGTACAGCCAAAAGAGGCGTAATCTGGAGAAGAAAAAGACTTACGAAAACTTTTATTACAAGTCTACTACACGTTAAAGTATTTGAGGTAATAAAAAGGGATAAAAAGTATTAAGTTATATTGTAACGAGGTAATTTGTCCTCGTTCTGGTTTAGTTTTATGATAGATAGTTTTGTGTGCTTGATACTTCTAAATAATTTAAATAGTTCAGGATGGCTAGATCCTTTGAAATTTTGTTATTACGTTTGTTTGTTTGCTAGTCGAAATAGTTGGAAAAAAGGCAGTCGTCTACGGGCAGTTTTTACCGTCATTAAATTTAACAATCAACCTGTAGAACAAATCGTTTGCCGCTAATTAAACTCAATTGTATCTAATTAAACCTTGAACAAATTCTTTTACACACATTCGGGGCCAGCTTTCTCTCTAAATCTAGAATCGCATTCTAAACATTTACATGGTTTTCTGCCAGTATGAATAATCGTGTGGATATTTAAATGCGATGTCTGTCTAAAACTAAAATCGCATTCTAAACATTTGAATGGGTTTTTGCCAGTATGAATAAGTTCGTGTTTATTTAAACTTTCTTTCTGGATGAAACGAGAATCACATTCCAAATATTTGAATTGTTTTTTGCAAGTATGAATACGCTTGTATTATATAAACTTTCTTTCTGGCTGAAACGAGAATCGCTTTCTAAACATTTGTACGGTTTTCTGCCAGTATGAATAAGCTTCTGGGTATTTAAATTCGATTTTTGTGTAAAACTTTTACCTATTTTCCTCTATTCAAAGTCTCAAATACTCAACTAAAGTATAATAACTCAAATAAAGTATAATTTAAAAACATTTAAAGCATCTTACCTAAGTTAGAATTACACCATGGGAACCAAAGAGCAGTGTTATTTCATCCGCCGGATAAAAACTGGCCCGATGACGTCAATTATACAAATTATGTGTGGCAGATGGAATCGTCTCTGATTGGTGATAATCAATAGATATCTCAAAGTGCTGCTATCAGTGAGAATAATTCTGATTCGAATTAGAGCGAATTAGATTGGTTAAAGACTGAATACTTGTCGGGGTTTTGTAAATATAATCATGAATTAAATTAATGATAATTTATTCCAAATTAAATCATGATTAAATTGAATTGTTAAGTAAGGTAGTTCTTTGACTAAGTTAAATTAAGTTGGTTTATTTATTGAGATGAATTAAACGAAATCAAAATGAATTAATAAGGTTACTAGTTCTAAAAAATAAGTTTGTGATCGAACTTCAGAAACTAAATATATTTTTTATTAATCCATTTGCACTAATACAAGTATTATTTTATTTTATTATTTTGGTGCCGCGTTGTTTATTTTGAATGCACGACTGTTAATATTATCTGCATGTATGCATTTCTTAAATCATTTTCAATACATTTCGTATTGAAAATGAAGTTTATGCGATTCTTTTATTCAACAGCCTTCATTATGAGAGATGATTTGTGGTTGATAGGCTTGCGCA
>WYDF02252857.1:0-20389 GCA_009867245.2 Adranes taylori
TATAAATGATCTTCCAAGGTGGGTTCGTGTATCGAATTCGTCACATTTTAATTATTATGATAAGTTGGTATGCTTAGGTGAATAGGATAGCAATACAAAACAACAGATTTTTGAAGCAGGCAAGTGTTAATTTTTTTTTCTATATTAGCTTGCATAGTGGTCTTTTTTACAGCTAAGAAAAAAATAATACAAAAGTAGCGGATTAAGGTATTATAAAAAGTTCTGAATAATTGTCGATGAATAATTGTTCGCTTTAGACATTGATTTTGAAGGCGATGATATGGATATTGAAGTTGGTGATGTTGCGATACCTGCAGAAAAGTGAGGAGCGTAGTTGCGTTATTCACTATTGCCGAAAACAGTCCGGAGTAGATGACGGCGATGTTCCTCTGTCGTAACTGGATATAACTAACCTTTACCGTCGAGGGAGGTAGTGTGACGTCTCCTGCTGAGAGGTAACGGCGAACCTGGTGGTGTTCGCTGATCTCGAACTGATTCGGCGGAAGATTCTTGTGGTCCTGGTTTGGACGGCTCGGTGACGACTAAGTTACGTAGTGTTCTCGGACAACGCTGTTTGATTGGTCGTTCAGGATTGGTATTGCGGCTTCCTCTGCAGGCCAGGAGAGCTTTACGTACGGTGTCCCTCTTCTTCTGCTGAAAGGTTTCTCACTACCTCATTGATGTCGTTGTTGCACGTATAGGGCAGTGAAATATGTAAATGAATAAAAAAATTAAATTGGCAAATTAAATATTGAAGGATCGGAAGATTTCAGCCGAAAGGATTATGGGCGTAAATTTTGTTTACTTGATATGTTTTTGTGAGCCTTTTGAATTGAAGGAGTGAATTTAAGTTAATTTAATTTTATTCAATTCGAAAGCATAAATAAATGGTTTTAACTAGTAGGGCTTACTGGGCGTTCAAACAGATTGAGGAGTGCGACTATTGCTCACTCTACAAGAATATGTCTGTAGCTTATTAGAGTGTTAGTACTGATAGAACTGTGCGACTACTGCTCCCTCATGATCTATCAGAAACAAAACCCAAAATGAATTTTGTTGATTTTTGGCGTCCAGTTTAGACAGCGCTTACTTTTAACACTGAGTGCAGCAACTAGGCAGGACTTTAGTCAACATTGCTGCTAAAATCTTGGGACAGGGAGAATCTTCATCGAATAAGCGATGACATTTTGACCGTTGCAAATTTTAAGAAGTAATTTCGCTTAGCATCTTTGCTACGATATTACGTTTCTATGATTTTATGCTCGTGTTGCTCTACAATCAGCGTTAACGTGGAAACGAATGACAAGCTGCATTTCTACTGCGGCTAGAGACCAATTAAATTATCAAAGCATCCAAAATGATGTTCCCTTCTTACGAACAATAGAAAAATATGCTTAGCCTAAGGTCAAGCCCACTAGGTCCTTTAAACTGATTAAAAATTGTCCGTCGAAAAATGCGATGTATAAAAATTTTTAGTAGATAAGGCCACGCAAAGTTCAATAAACTTATTAAAAGGGAATCGTAAAGATCTTTCTCGCCGAAACAATAATCGCAGGTTCATAACCCTATTACGAACTTGTTTGTTCGAAACTATCATCGCTCGAAGCGAAACTCTATAATAAATAAATTTAAGCGGGAAGGAAGGCGCCATAAAAGAGTACGAAACTATTTCCTCTTTCTTAATAAGGAGCATCTTTGTTCGTCTTTTGCACTTAATGCAATCGTACAAAAAATATGAAAGACAACCTCCTAGGACAAAAACCATAGCAAAAGGTAGGCTGATGGAATATGATGCTATATGCGTTCCATTTCACTTCTCTGCTGACTCTGTTTATCACAAGAAATACGAAATGATGTTGTATGTTGCTATGCGACAATAGGCTCTAACCCTTCTCCTCCTTTGAGTTGGAGCGCACCGAGTAACGAACGTTGTTTGCTTTCATTTGAAATCGTAGAAACAAAAGTCTATAGTAAAAGGCTTAAGCCTCCAGTCGTCGACATAACAAATTATTCCGTCGCTTAATTATATTGAATTAATTAACAATTCGCGATTAATTTGATTACCGATTTATTTATTAAATTCGTTTATACTGAATTTGAAAATAATGTAATATGATGATATCTCTTCTTAAAAGCAACGGACCGATGATCATTGCAATTAGCTTCGCCCGATTATGAATTTATAAGCAGAAATTAAAATGAATGTCTAACATAACATAAGAGAAATATTATTTATTTGTTTTATACATTTGGCGGTCCGCGGGTGATAACAAAGTTTACAGTGTAAAGACCTCTTAAGATCAGCAACAAAACATGAATTTAATCAATACATTTAAACAACCTGTTAGCGTGTTTATTTACGTCACCCTAGTGACAATACTAACGTTGACACTGATAAACACTCAATCTTTGATTTAAAACGTCAAGAATAATACTTTTAGCAAATTTTATTACAAAAGAAAAAAAACCGAAAAAGCTACGAAGAAAATGTCTGGATCTGGCGATAAAAAACTGATCCACAAATATATTAAACAAGGTAAAAAGTCAGTGACTAACATAGATTTCACCGCAGCAAGTTTCGAAACGATGAAAAAATTTAATATCAGTGATCAGAAGCGACAACAGCTTTTGAATTTCATGATGGAAAAAGTAGCACATACAAAAGTCAAAGAATACAAAACCGAAATCGATCCCGAGTATCCAAAAATAGCCAAAAAGAATACAGCACATGAACAGATGCGTCGACACGCTGATGAACTACCAACAACTGGAATCAGTAAATATGTTGTACGTGATATTATGAAACGAACGGATATGAAGAAGCAATGTGATGCATTTCCGGAAACGCTACGTTCAGTTGCCCTAGAATTTAAACGAGAATATATTGATATATGTCATGGCACTGGCGTAAATTCACGTGTACGTCCTTTAGATGGAAGCGAAGCTCATACCAAATTAGAACCCTATCAATTTCTGGGAAAAACCAGTAATTACAACACATTTTTGGAGAATCGTAATAGATTAAGTCATCGTCTATATATCAGTTGGCCATTGATACGTAAGTTACTAGATTACAGTGTCAAAACTCTACCGGATGTGCTCGTAGATTTTTCAAACTATCGAAATAAAGATAATGAGCTACCAGATTTAGAAGATTTACTTCTCGATGAAATTACAGCAGCTGTACTCCAATTAAAGACCTATTACAATAAAATTGCAAGAATTGTTAATACGCATAAATATAACTTACCGCCGAAGGGTACGCATGACACATCTCAGCATTATTTCAAAACTGGTACGAGATTATTAGCGACGTGCCTAAGTCGTTTGCTACGAAGATCTATAGAGCATTTGGTTGAGGTGACTGGCGATCCCGAACGGGTTCCCTTTCTAAAACTGAATTTGGCGTTTCAACGAAAATTGATTCTTTATCCGGCTTATGAGGACACGATACAAATGTATTTGAATTTAATTACAGCTATATCTAATGCAGGTACGATATTTTATTATTTTATATAGGTAGGCAGATAGATTGACATTTATTCTAAAGCACTGTGAGCATATTACAAATCATCTTAAAACTGCGTGGAATGTAACTACAAATTAAATACGAAGTATGTAATTAGATTAAAGCTGTCAAGTCTGATTACACATAATCAATGGTTGTTTGATATTTAGATCATTTTGATTTTTTTTAATAACTTCTTTTGTTCCAGTTTTCAACTTGACATCTATAATTGAAAGATTAATTTGATCTGAGGTATAATGATGTGGCACTCCATATAAATTTTATAACAATATTGTTGGTGGATATTGTTGTTGCTCATTGTTTCATTGCTTTTCCTATGTTTTGATTTTTTTCGTCAGGTTGATCCATTAGTCGTGCAGAATATTGTCACATCTTATTTAGGAGAAAAGGTTATTCTGCGACGTAACATTGGTGAGAAACACTTCCTTGTATATGGTTGCATAGGGATCTCCTCTAACATTGTAGGTACTACTAGATCGTTCAATACTTTCAATACTCCGGGCGTTCAATACTTGCGTTCAATAATGCGATTCACTTTAATACTTATAAGAAGATATAATCCCCTAACCACTCAATATAATTTGAAATAGTACACCAGACTTTCCCATTGCTAACGTTGTGTGTACCTTCGAATTTAATCATAAATTTATCTAGGTAATAAATGCTAAGGCACACCTTTAACAACGACAACTTGTCCTTTATCAACCGGGTGTAAAGTAAGTAAAATGTTAATCAGATTCAAATGATACGCATATATAATAATGAATCGGACTGATGTCAATAGAGTGGTTCCAAAATAAATTATAAAATTAGTGTACTTGCATTAATTGCAGTGGAAACATGATAAACTTAAATTATAATTATTTTTATATTTACGCACAATGATCTCATTACTCATTTAGAATTATTTTAATTTACCTTAATAAGTAAACTTGTTACCCAATAATTTAATTTACTTAATAATGTCAATTTCATATTTAAAAAAAGATATCTAATTTACTACTGATTCACTAATCAACTACTGACTGCTATGTACTACATAATATTATTTCCCATACTAAATTCGACACTCTAAATTAATCATGACTTTAGTTGGAATTGATGAAAATATAATCTGAATTTATTTATGGATTTATGTTCAAAACTCGAGTAACATGGAATTTGCCTGGTTAACATAACAAATTCTTTGAGTGAGCTCTATAAAACCTTTTAAGCCCTTTTTCTGCTAGCTAAATTGCTATTTTCATTACGTTAGTTATTCATATTACTTTTCCCCTTCTTATGGTAAAATCCATGCATCTAATGTATTCTACTTAATTACCTCTCACCATATTTAACAAATTACTTTTGACTATGATTAATGCCAATCGGTGCTTATCTCACATACACTAATGCACACACGCATGTGTTCTCAACTATTTTTTATCTATTACCAATTAAATTGATTTAGTCACGTATAAATTGAAATTGCGCGTTGTGCTTTCGACTACTTCTGATCAATTATCTGAGATTCCCACTACTATATACAGTATGTATAATTTACGTCATCACCTTGTTTTTGCCAGACGGAAAAATTTTCCCGACGGCAAAAACCTACATGTTTATGAAATGAAATTCTACGCGTTAGCCACCCTTTGCTCTTCTTTTAACTCGTGTATCTAGCACACATCATACTTAGATAATAATAACCGTTCACACAATCTGTCCATTCTGAATTATTTACATGATTTCTATGTATCAAATATACAAACTTTCTATTATCAACATAAATTAGAACGAGGACAAATTGTCTCGGTACAAGACTTTTAGCATTGTAATTTCTGTTGCATGTGTAACCCAAGCAGGTCGCCTGCTGTTTAAGTTTTAGCTTCGAGCAGAATTGGCTATCTATCCGTACATATTCTTCGTTAATTTTTCAAGGTTTGGCATATCGCTGAGAAATATATGTAACAGGATTGGAAAGACGGATGAAACTTGACGAAGGCCTTTATTGCTGTGTAGATGTCTTCTTCGATTTTCCAACTATCATCCTACCATCATCACCATCAAAGGAATTAAGATTAATGCGAGGATTGTGAAAGAGATAAATAAAAGAAAAAAGTAAAAAAATGGTAATAAAAAGAAGAAATATGAGAGGAAGGGACAATGGAGAAAACATGATCCGCACTGCATTTCATTTCACTACATATAGCAAAATTGTGTTTTGACCCCTAGTTAATTCAAACCCTCCTGATATATTTTCTACTAGGCTCGTTCTGACTTTCGTTCTCTCATACATTCGTCTTATCCTCCATATCATTTTGACATACCAACGTACTCCATCTTCTTCCACAATTGCTCTTCTATTAACCTGTGGAATGCGGACTTTAGGTCCATAAACAATAAACTTCTATTTTTTACCTATTTATTGTTACATTATATAATTTAACGATCCTATGTATTCTGTGATCTCTTATCTCTAACTAATCCTGTTTGCGTCCTTGATAGTACTGTCTGCTTTTTAATCTCCTTTTCCAATCTTCTGCTAAATATTTTCACGAACAACATATACATCCCATTCATAATTGTCACTTCGCTATAACTTTCTTGACATTTTTTGTTTCCTCGTTTCGCATTCAACATTTCGACGTGATTCACCCTTCTTTACAATAGCCGACGTTGCGAATAATATATAGCGCGCCAAATCCCTATCTTCTAAACATGATATACGAAGCCTCCCACGTCCCCCCTCCCCGCACTTCAAACAGTGACCAGCATTTCACAACTCGCATGTAGCACGAAATCCACCCTATACATCCCATTCATAACTGTCACTCCTCTATAACTTTCTACTCACTTTTTATCCCCTCGTTTATACGGTAGAACGATTTCCTCTTTTAATTCTTCAGGTATTCTTTTTATTCTACACCAGACTTCAGTTATACCCCTGTTTAAATCTTTTAAACCACTCTCATTTAAATATATCCATATTTCAATCGGCAACCTGTCAGGCCCTGGTGCACGGTTTTTTTCCTGTACATTATTTCTTCCATCACTTCTTCCACCCTTATATCCACCGAATACTCATAAGGAAGGATGTTGGTACGGAAATATGTACAGAGAAAGTAAGAGGTCAATAGGTCAATTTTAATGTTTCCAAATTTTTGGCTCCAGAAAAATGCTTTAGACATTCTTCCCAAGCAAAGTTGATATTTATTATTGCAGCAAATATACAATCACTAATTTTTTTTTAATTATTGACAAGTACATATTTTTCCGGTTAGTCATCAAAACGTTAATTGACAACTAAGTTTGTCTGACGCACACATAGTTTTCAGCTCTTGCTAACACTTTTGTTTCACCGTTCAAACCTCTTACAGTTCCAGAATCCTTAATGTTTTAGGAAATGAATTGTTAACTGTAGAAGCTATTGTATCTGATCTGGATAATGATTTCATTCCAATATATATCGATAATGATTTCATCAAACAAGCATATGATCAAATCCAAATCAATATTAGTGCAATGTACGATCCAATACTGAAATATGTTGAATCCCTTGACGTTAAATTCCAAGCGATATTTCCAAAACATGATTTCACTACTGATATAACATATGAGATTGGAATTGCGGAAATTACTTCCTATTTGAAATTTATGGACTCGATAGGAAATATTTTGAGTGATGAATATTATGCAATTGGTCAATTGGAGCAAGAGGAATGCAAAAATAATCTCAAGGAATCAATTTTTAATGTTATAGATGATATTGCGATGAAACTGATTCATCAGCATGAATGGGACAATCATGATATATCTGAAGCGTTCGAAATGTTAGCGGTAAGTTTTTGTACATTTTTAAAATCATTTAATTATTAACCGGCTCAAAGAGTAACTGAACAAGTATGAGCTTTGTGAGAACTTTTTTTGTCGTGTTGGCTCGATGATAGCAGATTTTATTTTTTTGATACGTAATTAGTAAACTAAGTACTGATAGAAGAGATGTAACTAAATTTAGAACTGAATTCAGTTGTGGCTTTTGTTAGGTTTTGTGGCAGTTAAATTGGCATGACCTCCCGGTATTTTTCAACACGTTTCAAAGAAGGTTTTGACTGTATTAGATTAAATAGACCTAAACGTTCACACTTAGGTGAACTGGATCTGTTTAAAACAAAACGTTAAACAATTTTTAAAACAACTTTACATTCAAGAAGCTTTACTCACTGGAATAGTTGGTAAATGAACACACATACTTTAAATTGATTGATCTAATTAAATATTTTTTGAACATAAAGCCCAACTAATCCTTTTATCTTTCCTTCTTTCTAAATGAAGATGAAAAATGTTTGGATCAATTAAAAAACTGCATGGTTAATTTGTAAGTTAACGGTACAATTTAACTCTCAGGTAATTCAATTTTATAATTGCAAATACAATAGAATAATATAATAATTACTCAGATATAAACTTTAAGGTTATGTCATAAATTAAATTTAGTTTATTTGTTTTTGTGATTATTTCCAAAATTTAGTTTTCAATTCTAGAAGTATATTTTGTCTTTTTATTATTCAATTCATAACCAGTCAATGAATTATTTATTTTTAATAATGCATTGAAATATTTCAGTGTTAAAAAATAGAAAATTTTAGTAACCGGCTCAAAGAGTAATTGAACAAGTATGAGCTGTGTGAGAACTTTTTTTGTCATGTTGGCTCGATGATAGCAGATTTTATTTTTATGATACCGTAATTAGTAAACTAAGTACTGATAAAAGTGATGTAACTAAATTTAGAACAGCGGGCGCTAAAGAAATAAAAACGCACCGTCTAACGTCTAAATAAGAAATCTCGTTCATTAATATGACTATGAAGTCTTATATATGAAATGGTATAATACCTAATGGTAAATAATAAATTTTACATGTATTAAAATGATTTAACATTCTCTTAGACCTATAAACATTATGAATTTTATTAATTAATTCATTTTGATGACAATGTTTATGACGCGAACCACTTGGTTTAGTTCGTGCAGATGAACGTTATATGTAACAAAAATGCAAGCTAATTCTGCTAGTTTAATATATCATGTTTTGATTATGTGAAATAGTATACTTATGAAATTTAATATGTATATTACTGACAGTTTATTAATATTTTAATTACATCATTTATGTAATATGGTTCTTATGTTTTAATATTCAATTATGCCGTACCAGAAGATTATTAATTAACTGGGCTTAGATAAGTTCTTTATTAAATGGCTTTTGATGTATCTAAATGCAAAAAATCTAAATTAGAACAATATATAGTCATGTAATAATATATCATGAACTACTTTAAAAAAGTAAATTGTTGCTGTCAAAGTGCAACACATTTACTGCGAAGATAGTCAGATACCTTTTGGGATCACCACGGAGTATAAGCACCGTAGTACTTATCCTCCAGATAACCCCACTGATCTGAAAGCAATAATAATTACATTCAATATTAAGAAATATCTGTAATTATAGAACCGTGGTTCTCATCTTCCACAGTCTACAGATTTGATAAACCTGTATTCTCCAGACATTGCCCTGTGGACTCGTTAAACACCTTCCTTATTCAAGCAATAATTTGCTCAGAAATTTTAAGTACAGGAATGCAACACCGTCTTATCAAATAATACGAGGCGTGCGAAAAGCATAAATCTCACCGCCCTTTACGATATTTTGCCGACTGCTGCTATATGAGTTGTCGCAAAGTTTATTCTTAAACGCCTGTGATGCCGGTTACTACGAGAGTAGCAACCAGACCCGTCAGTTGCAGCTTCTGTCAGGAAATTTCACATGAAAGGACCAACCCAAACTAGTGTTAATTAGACGCATTTTGGGTCTTGTACTATTTGTTTCTGAGTGACCAAATTCGCACATTTCAATTAGCGTAATTCACCATTAAGTGACCAAACTTATTCGTGAAGAGCGAACTTGTTCATATTCTTGAATTTGATTTTGTTCTAAGTAAGCGCTAACAAAAAATCGCTTATTTTATTTTAATTTAAATAAATAAAATTAAGCTCAAATCAATAGTAATTCTAGGAACATCAGGTCATGTTTACATATATACCCCATTCATTACTTTCTGGTGAATCGTTTTCTTAACATCATCTAATCTTCAATTCATCTCACAAATCAATATTTCCTTAAACCGTTTCCTTGACAAGCTACTTCGTCCACGCGAAAAGGAGGAGGCCAACGTCAGAGAAAGAGGGACGCCAAACGTCAAGCCAACATCAACGGAGATGCCAGCGGCCGCACTCCAGAGAGGTTAATCAAGCTACTTTATCCACGTATACCACTTACAGCTCCAGGCGATGTGCCATTACCCCTTACTCCTGGCAAGAGATGGCTCTACAAAGTAACCCCTGAAGAACATCACCGACGATTATTCCGCTATTACTTCAGCGACAGCGAATAAATCCTACATTGCGGCAAAATTCATTTTCTTCGTCAGAAAATTTCATCGTATCTTTATCCTACAAGGCTAATAGATAAAATGGCCAGCAGTCTTTTAAATAAGAATGTACCATTCAATGACTAAGTTTTTTAACTTAACTGCAAGCAGTGTGGAGCCAATAAGAATAATGCTGCGCACACAATGACAAGTTGCCCTGCTTGGGAATTAGAAAGAAAGGAACTGGAATAAAGGAAAGTCCTAGGTGGAAACATCACAGACGACCGAGTAATACAAAGAATGCTGGAAGATGCAGAATGCTGGTTTGCAATGCAAATCTTTTCGGACAACATACATACAGCTAAAGTACAAACGGCAAGGAACCCACCGACCATGGCGAGTACCAAAACAGTAAATGCTAGTGCTTAAGATGATACAGAAACTGAAACCACAAGCGAATAAAGCAAATTCATCGCTGCACAGAAGTGTCAACAAATAAAAACGCAAACTTATTGTTTCAAGTACCTGACTCGGCGAGAAGAATACAAATGTAGGTGATACACGCCGGGTCAGTAATATAGAGGAAGATTTTTGTTAGTCGCTTTGAGCCACTAACACATTGTACATCCCCATATGGCTCGTAGGGCTCGAAGCTCCATGGCTGACGCTAATTATATCAAGAAATGAAATAAACATAGTGGATTGAGCATTATTCTTGGATCAAATCTCTTAAAAAATACTTTACTTATTTAAATCAATTCAGCTCCAAACGACCAGAGTTGTTTAAGGGTTCAATATTATCATCTTCTTTAATATGGGCAAATATGTCAATCTGTTAAAGAATAATAAAGATGTAGTTCCAACTCGCATGGGGTTTATGAATTCAGTTGTGGCTTTTGTTTGACTTTTGTGGCAGTTAAATTGGCATGACCTCGCGGTCTTTGTCAACATGTTTCAAAGAACGTTTTGACTGTATTAGATTAAATAGACCTAAACGTTCACACTTAGGTGAACTGGATCTGTTTAAAACAAAACGTTAAACAATTTTTAAAACAATTTCACATTCAAGAAGCTTTACTCACTGGAAAAAATTGGTAAATGAACACACAATCTTTGAATTGATTGATATAATTAAATATTTTGTTAACATAAAGCCTAACTAATCCTTTTATCTTTTCTTGTTTCTAAATGATGATGAAAAATGTTTGGATCAATTAAAAAACTGCATGGTTAATTTGTAAGTTAACCGTACAGTTTAACTCTCAGGTAATTTTATCATTGCAAATACAATAGAATAATATAATTATTACTTAGATATAAACTTTAAGGTTATGTCATAAACTAAATTTAGTTTATTTGTTTTTCTGCTTATTACCAAAATTTAGTATTCAATTCTAGAAGTATATTTTGTCTTTTTATTATTCATTTTATAAGCAGTCAATGAATTATTTCTTTTTAATAATGCATTTGAAATATTTCAGTGTTAAAAAATAGAAAATTTTAGGTAAGAGCATTAACCGATCCACTAACATCCGACGAGCTTATGGAACAAGGCGTTTACATGACTTGGGCGAATACTGAACTAATGACTGAGCTAACTGAACGCATCAAAAAGCTTTTAGTTTGTATCGGAAATTTAATGGAGATCACAACAATAACCAAGGAGCACATGGATCTAACATCATCCACAGTTAATTGGATATGGAAAATTAAACCCATATTGGAGCAGAATTCGTTTAAATATGAAACATTTAAATTTAATTTTGAGGAGCGTTTAGCAAAAGCCGTTGAACGCTTGAATGGCGAAATACGTGACTTGGTTCCATATTTGTCGTTACTAGATGAAATGGATGATTCGGATCATTCTAGAGAATACGTCCATATGCTAGCTGATATTTTAGTGAAAATCCGGAGTTGTGATAAACAAAAAGCATGGATCAACAAGGAGGAAGCAACATTTAAATTCCCTATATCCGCATTTAATGAATTACAAGAATTAAAGGATTATATCTATCCATTCTATCATCTCATTAAATTAACAATGAATTGGAATCGTAGTTATAATGCATGGTTAGATGGGCCGTTTGAATTTCTTGATCCAGTTAAAGCTGAGGAACAAACGGAGGAATATTTAAAGGAATTACAGAAGACGCAAAAAGCATATCGAAATAAGCTGCGCCAATTAGCTGCTGAGAACTACCCGCGACGTTTTCGTGGTGCTATTGATGATCCGGATCCGGTCAATTTGCCAGCGCCTTTAAAATTATGCTCGAAGGTAAGAATAATTAAGTTAACAATTTAGTAGACTTTTTTACTTTGCTTTCTGTAAAAACTGTATTTTCTTTGGAGTTTTGTAGTCTTTTTTTTAATTTCATCTTAGAATGTTTCTAATATTCCTTATACTACAATGGCCTTATACATAAATCATACAAGTGTTTATCAGGAACAATTTCCGCTATTCTATATCACACTCCCACCAAAAGAAAAAACAATAAAATTACTTAAACGTTACCATATGCCGGTTCGAGACCAGTTTTGGTAAATTGTTCAAACTGGCGTATTAGGGTTACTTTGTAACACTTATTTTGTAACGGTTATTGTTGATACAGGTACTCTGTAACTATTAGTTTGTGTAAAGATGCACGTTAGTGCAATTAAGTTTACCTAAGTTGTCTATTTTTACCGGATTCTCCCAATATACATAAATCAGAAGTATATAGTTACTCAGATAGTGACTCATAAACTATTAGCTTAGTTGACGCTGTGTACGAATTTATTTCATAATGTTTGACTAAAAAATTATTAGCTCACTTCACTTTGCATACGTTCTTTTAACTAAATTTATTTCATCCCATCTCAGTTAAAGTGAATGTGAAATTAACTTAATTCACTTAATGTCTCACAACCTACGATAAATTTTTCATAGTAATTTAATTTTAATTAATAAGTTTCTTTTTTATTAATTAAAATTAATAAATTACCTGTATAAAATATGTTTAACACTTTACTGACAGGTTATTTTCCCTCACTTCAGAGATCAGATAAATTAGGCTGAGCGGAATTGAGCTGGGATTAATTGATGGTAAGAAAATTTGTCGGAACGCGCCTTAGGTCACTTCATAACGGTTACGTTAATACTATTAACTTTGTACCGGTTACTTTGTAACTGATTTTGTAACTGTTATTTTTTACTACGCTATTTAGAATGGTTTCTCTGTAACGGTTACTATTGGTACATCTATATAATTTATATAAAATATAATTTACAACGAACACAGAATATAATAGAAGGAGCGGTCCCATTGATATACTATAGAAGTAAGTGAAGTAGGCCGCCGCCATCTTGGTACATGGCTCCATCACTGCAAATCTTACCCGAAACCCGATGTTTTGAAGAATTACCAAAGCAAAAGCAAACTACATTATTTCTTAAAATAACATTTTAATATAATAGATAATTTAATGAAGTATATGTATAAAAGTATTATTATAGAAAATTAATTTGAATAGTTTTTTACAATATTAAAAAGGACCATTAAATCTAATAATATTAATTGACTTTAAATAATAGATTATTTTCACTATAATTTTAGTGTTGTCAAAAAACGGTTGAAGCAAGGAGCATGTGGAAATGGTAACAAATTAGGCAAGGGGGATAATAAAGAGGATGAGGATGATATGGAAGAGGAAATTTGAAGAGTCCGTGGGAATGAGATAAAAGATTATATATATATATATATATGTGTGAATAGTATATTGTTTTACGGAGCTGAGGTGTAGGCGGTAGAAGAAAAAGAGAAAATGGAGAGGCTGCATGTTGGATGTGTGAAGAGGATGCTAGGTATGGATAGGTGTACTAAGAATGAAATAGTTATGCAAGAGGTAGGAATAGATAAGTGGAACAAGTCAAATGCTGAAGTTTGAGGACAAAGTACGGAAAGAAGAAGGGATTAGGCTGGTAAAGAATGTTTACATGGAGGGGATGCTGAAGTATTGAGGAGGAGGGGGGGAATGAATGGATTGCGAATAGGAAAAAAGTTAATAGGAGGATTGGATGGTCGACTTGTAGATGGTGGGAAAAGATGAGAGGAGTAGTGATGAGAGCTGTAGAGAGGCAGGAGATGCATGTTAAAATGTTCGAAGCAGGTATGACAATAGGTACAGGTGGATTATTGATGAGGAGGGTATGGCTGGGTATTTATCACCAGGATTATGTATGAAGGAAAAAGAATAATAGCTAGGTTCAGATGTGGGAGCGAAGAAGGGGGTTATAAGTACTGGATGCAAAAGGAAGAAAGAATGTATAAAATATGTATAAAAAAGGAAGAGAAATGGCACCATTGGATAAAAATGTGTGTGGGGATTGAATGGAGTGCGAATGAGAAAATACTGGGAGAAAATTTGAGGATCTGTTTGGGAAAATAGCGGAGAGGAATAGATATTATGAAAAGGAGAGGTTTTGGATTAAATAAATATAAAAAAGTTGATAAGATGGAATGAAATAGGGAAGGGATAGGTTTAAGGGTTAAAAATAGTGAGGGCGACTGGATAGAGAAAAAGAACAGTAGGGTGTATAATTTTAATTAATAATGGGGGGGGGGATGATTAAGGAAAGGATAATGGAGAGAATGGGAGATGAAAGAGATGGGAGTGGGAGGGCATATTTATTATAAAAATTTTGTTAAAAGAAAATTAAAATTAATTTTGGAAAGATCAAATAAATATTGTAGAAAATGCATACCTTAAAGTGTTGTGAACATAAATACGAGCGACGTATTGATTTCATAATTGTTTGTGCCTATATTTTTGGAAACTTAAAATCATTTATTAGTAAACCATGAAGTTTTTAGTAATAAATCAAAAGTGAAACTTTACTGTGATTATTAGAAGTGTAATAAATTACCTATTAAAAGTTATGTTTTGTTCTTTATTTCATACAGTACTAGCTAAACCCGGCCACGCTTCGCTGTGGCTTAGTCTGATATGAAATGAATCTCAGTCTGATATGAAATGCCGCCGCGACCAGTGATATGGACGTATTCCCGTATTCCCGTATTCACTTATTCACTTATTCCCGTATTCCAGTATTCCCGTATTCCTGTATTCCAGTATTCCCGTATTCCCGTTTTGCCGTATTCTCGTATTCCAGTATTCCCGTATTCCAGTGTTCCCGTACTCCCGTACTCCCGTATTCCTGTATTCCTATTTCCCGTATTCCCGTATTCCCTTATTCACGTATTTCCGTAATCCAGTATTCCCATATTCCAGATTTCCCCTAGTCCCACATTCCCGAATTCCCATGTTCCCGTATTAAGTATACAAAAACACGCGCGTATTCGAATGCTACGTTATATCAAAATTTCAAGAATATTTATGTTTCCATATTCCAGTAATCTCGTCTTTATTATATACTATCTATCCATAAGGAAACATTGCGGAGCCTGTATCTTTGCTCCAGTATAAAATTTCAAAAAAACCAATTTCACAGAAACCTTCCCGGGAATGTACTTCAGTGAACAAATTCCTAAAGTTTCATGTCGATCGGATGGATGGTGTAGTCAAACATAAAGGACATACATACAAACATACACCCTTACATTGATTTATATATATATAGATGTTTTGCATAATTCATGAATCCATAAGCAACACAGTTCAACATTTTTTTAAGTAACTTCAATTTTGCTTTAAAATGAAGTTTAAATAATTAGCACGGTTTAAACAACAAATTTAATAAATAAATAACATAAGATTTAGCTTAACTTAGAGGCAACAACTGACAACACAGAGTCCCAATATGAATGCTCTAACTTCGTCTATTAGTTCAATGTTACCTCTATACTTATTCTGTGTTCGTTGATAATTTCACTTAAACATGTGTTCAATAATCGATTATATCGACTACTATAAAATCACGCAAAAACTGATGCGTAGCAAGCCTTTGCATGAAACATTTTGTTAGTTTTAATAAGCTTCCGATATTTGACAACATTATAGCATCAAACATTTTGTGTATGACATTATTTAGGCAGATGTAATTTATAAAATTCGATGACTCTTATTCTTAAGTTTTTCTGAAAATTTCAAACTTTGATTTTCTTGTTATTTTTTTTATTCGTCTCTGAAATTCTGAAAGTTTCTAAATTTTTGAGTGGTTCATTTTCTGGAATTTTTGCATTTTGTAAAATTCTGGAACATACCGAGTTTTTAAATTTTTGGAAATATAAATTTTTGTTTAAATTTTTGAGGTTCTTGTAATTTTCAGAAGTTTTTGAATGTTTTGAAATGTAGATTTGTTTTAGTGTTTGACGACTGAATTTTTTTTTAGATCTTGAAATTTTTTTAAAATTTTCTAGCAAATATCTGAAGATTGTAATTTCTATGTATTGTAATTCTTGTTTGGCATGATTTCTTTCTTATTTTTATGATCTTTGAAAATTTCTGAATATTTTATATATTTTTGACATATTTTAATTTGGAAAAATTGATTTTTTTAAAAATTTTTGAATTATTGATTATTTCAATTCTTTTTCATTTTTAAATGTATATAATTATTAAATATTTTTGTGTGTTTGAAAACTTTGAATTATTATGAAGCTTTTAGAATTTCTTTAAGATGTTATCTATTCTTGAATTCTTTTAAATTTTAAACAGTTTCAATTGTTTTGCAGGATTTCTTTATTCCTGTTTGAAAACTTCTGCAGCTTTTTTAATTCTTTGCATTATAATTCTAGTAGATGACAAATACTTTTTTCCCTAATGATTTGGTCTTAGTGAATTTAGAAAATTCTTGAGTTATTACAAATTTTGATCATTTTATAATTACTTGCAATATTTAAATTTCCTAACATTTTGAAATTTTTAAATTGTGAAATATTTCAATTTTTGAATTTTGTTGAATAGATTTTTTGTAAAATTTTTACTTTTTTAGAAATCTTTCAGCATTTCGTATTTTTTTTTAAATTTCGATTTATGAAATTTTAGAAAAATTTTCTAGCTAATATCTGAGGATTTTAATTTCTAAGCATTCTAATTCTCGTTTCGTTTGACACTGATCTCTTTCTCACTTTTATGATCTTTGAAAAGTTTCACAAGTTTCGAATATATTGTATATTTTTGACATGTTTGAATTATATAATTTGGAAAATTTTGATTATTTTTAATTTTTTGAATTTTTGATTATTTCAATTCTTTTTAATTTTTGAAGTGTGTACAATTAGTAAAGACTTTTTAGTGTTTAAGAATTTTAAATTATTAGGAGGCATTTAGAATTTTTTAAGATTATAACTTTTCTTGAATATTTTTAAATTTTAGTTCCAATTTTATTCCAGGACTTCCTTTTACCTTTTTGATAACTTCTGAAGCTTTTTAATTTCTGTGCATTATAATTCTAGTATATCAAAACTTCTTTTCTTCCTAACTATTTGGTCTTAGGAAATTTAGAAAATTCTCAGGTTATTACAATTTTTGATCATTTTATAATCGTTTGAAATAATTAAATTTTGTAAAATTTTGAAACGTTTGAAGCTTTTTGAATTTTATAAATTATGGAATATTTCAATTTTCTTATTTTTGAAATTGTTGTATGTTGTTGAATATTGGAAAATAGAGAATTTTTAATGAATTAATATATGTCATCCACCTACAAAAGTATTTTCATTTCAAAAATGAAATTCTATCTAGATTTCAAATCAACTAGAATTGCTTATTCAAGCATGAAGTGCTTCAGTTAATAAATAAATCCAAAGTTTGTCCAATTCTTATAATGTCAATGTGGACATATCAAAAAGTTAATATTCTTCTACAAAACGTTTTATATTCTTTTATGGAAACATATATGTTTTTATCTAACGATCTACTTTCCAATCAAAATACTTTCTTTTAAGGTAAAAATAAGCTTTATCACAAAATATTCGAAAACTTTATTTTAAACGCTAGTATGACTATAGAAATTTTATTTATCAAGATTTCGAATATGCACGTAGCAATAGTTTAAATAAAACTCCACTTTAATATTTATTTAAGGGTAATATCAATCATACGGGCAAAGCAAAGTTGTTAAAATAATTTAATAGCCTATTTAAAACTGCCTATTTAAAACTATGAAGCAGAATTAAACAAGCATGTCCAGTCCCTGACTTTAGAAATTAAAGCGCTGCGTAACACAAATAATTATAAAAACTAAACGAAATGACACTCGCTAACAATTTAAAAATTCTATTATCAATCAATAAATTATTAATACACTCGTGAAATAAATATTAAATCTGATCAATTCTAGTAAATAAAAATGCAATAAATGTTTCAACTGACAAGTTTTGATAAATAATTTCAGCATCTTGAGTATTTTAAATAAATTCACAACTCAATTCTAATAGAGCACAATACGATTTATTACGTTTAGTAAAAATTATAATAGTTCAGTATATTTGTTGTTCAAGATTACATCACAAATAAATATCTATTGTGTAATAATCAAATCTAATTAAAATTGTAATTTCTATTCGCTAATTAAATTTAATATTTGTTTTCATACATTATTAAATTAAATCAGTTATTACTGATTGCTAGCGATCATTTCTTTAATAAAATTATTAAATAAGAATAATTTGACTTAAATGTTTCTCACTTAACTGTCTGTCTCTAATGGTTACAAAATTTCAAACGACTGAATCCATACACGACCATGACTACTTTCTTTCCTTGAAGTTTAAATAAGAACTGGAGAGATGAGTAAAAGCGTTTACTAAGCGACTTTACGGAACTTAGTAACTTGAAATATTTAGACTTTAGATTATAAAACTAGAAAAATAATGGCCAGGAATGAAGTGAGTTGAGTCTTATATAACCCGTAAAGCCTCAGCGGGTCTGCTATCTGTCAAAAGGGAAGAGTGGTTTACCCCTACTTGCAAAGTTCTACGACAACCAAAGAAATTGCATTTTTCTTAACTAGTTAATTGTCAATTTCTCTCCTGCTTTAAAGTAGAGTGTTTTCTGAAAAGTACTAGAACAATATGGCTTGAAATTTTTGGCAGTCGCAACACCGACTCTAACAGAAGATTTGTGAAGAGTAACGACCGCATAGGTTTCTTGTAGCTGTGTAGCTAAAGTAGGTAAAATGTCCCTGTTCTATACGGGGACTACATTTCAGATATTGGGAATAACATGAACCTAACTGAATATGGGGCTATCTACGTCTAGACGAAAGAAGATAATAGAAGATATGATTCTAGCTATCAGTAAGTTTGCATTATTGGTATACAAAATCTACTGTCGTTCTTCAAAAGGACGATTATTAAAAATTGCAGCTACAATTGCAAATATTTTTATACATTTCAAGGCACGCCAGGGTGGTTCCTGTAGTCTTTGTGCTTTTTGCTTTCTAGGAATTTTCGCTCAACAAATATCGTACGAGCTGCATATAGGTAAAACAGGACAAGCAATAAAGATTAGATTCAAAGATCAATAAATAACAAAACAACATTAAACATAGGACTACATCGATTTGAACAAATCCAAAAATGTACAATAGACAATTAAAACTTCAACACGGAGTCAAGAAAGGACACAACTAATATGAGTAGAAGCTCTTGAAATAGAAGAAGTAAAAAACGAGCCAATAAAAATATACATAAACGACGAAACTGGAGTACCTTATACAACAATATTTAAATACATAAAAAGTATGTAAAACTGTAAACGAAAAGAACTCATTACAGCATCACATACGACATCTACATAAACATCAGCTTACTACTAATAATAACAAAACGAAACATACAATGTGCAATAACAAAACATGCAATATTTCATAACTCAATTGGAGTAAAGATCATTTCACATAATAATTGAAACAAAATATAGACATACTAAATCCTACACAACAACAGACAAAAACCAACAAATTAAGCAATAGATTATAGATGTAAACCTAACCTAACAAATATTGATCTACCCAAATTTAGTTCATTTCTTTTACGATGTAAATTTATGTAATACTTTTGCGATTCACCTTCCGATCAAGAACAATCATTCACATACTCATTCGAGGTGATCCTTTTTTTTTTTTTTTTGGTTCCGGATGCTTACGCTTAAACACCTGCTCAGCAGTTGCTGTGGGGGATTGACGTCGCAATTGAGCGCCGCTCGGCAGACCAGCAAGCAGGCATATGCAGGTTGTTAGTGTTTGCCCCGCCACGTCTGCAATGCAGGGGCAGCGGTCCTAAAAACCTCCCACGCTTGGCGGGTCATCCGGAGTTCCCTCCAGGCACACTGAAACTTCGGAGTGCCCTTCATTTGGTGTATTTCGCTGGGCCGGTCACTTTCTCGGGTTGCAATGACTTGGCATCATCATCATCATCATCATACAGCCATATGCGTCCACTGTTGGACATAGGCCTCCCATAAATTTTTCCATCTAGATCTATCTTGTGCAGTGCTTATCCAGTTT
>WYDF02252868.1:0-11950 GCA_009867245.2 Adranes taylori
TATGCTTGCCTGGCGTATCTGTCGTAGTTCCTCCTCTGACACCCGCTTGAGTTATTATAATCTCTTCTTTACTCTCATTGGCCCCATAAAGAATTTTTCATAACAAAAAAACTTTGTATGACTATTTTCAACTAATTTTTAACTGTTAAAAACTTTTTTCCGAGCCACTGAAAGCTTTGACAGGATCACCATGAAGTAACTTGGATTGACTGCATCTCAATTTATGCAGTTTGAGTAAAATAACAGAATAAAAATGATTAGAGTTTAATTTACATATTGGTAATTGATATTAATTTGAAATAATATTATATGATTATATTTACATGCTATCAATTAATAATTATGAAAATTGAATGAATTCGTACAATTTCCATCTAAAACAATAAAGATAAAAAGAATTTTTGAAAAATATCGGGGTTTATCAAATTAATTGTAATAAGTGCAACAAATTTTACATTGGGATGACAAACAGGAACTTTATAGTTAGACTAGGTGAACATCAAAGAGAAAATATACATATTACTTTAAACTATAAAAAGTTCCAGAGGATATCCCGACACATTGTCCAACACCAAAAGAGCTCGAGATTCAACTCCAATATCTTCCCAATATTTTTTATTGCTGGGCAGAAACAGAAACAAGTCTATAAATGTATTTTGAGTCATCCTAGCCATACGGTTACTTCGCCAAGGGTAAATGGTTTTTAGAATAACCTTTCATGACACGGGGACTTTCTATTTGATAAATTAGCAATGGTGTCAATCCAAGTTCCGCCGAGATGCAGTCAATCCAAGTTAAATCCAGATGCAGTCATCTCTTTTATGGAAATAAATGTACGCTTGGAATTCGTTTCCAATAGAGTCCCGTCTCGTTTACATTAAAAATTAAATTCCCGTTTCCGCCAAATTTACGAAACTCCATGGAATATTTTCAGCTGCTTCTACGTTTAAGTTTGCTTATTCGCCAAACATATTAGGCTATGCAAGTTTGATCGTTTTTTAAATCGATCACATCAATCTTTGCTTGCTTTAAAACATTTTCTCCTATATCTTGATATTTTAAATGATCCCATAGACTGAATGATTGTTTCCTTATGATTTGAGTACTTACACACATCGAGTTTCGATTTAGGTCCTTTCTCCAATTGCTTAAATGCACGTTTTCTCATTTAAACACATGCAACTCGGAACACGGAATTTTCGAATCGAGCCCTCTCCTAGCACTATAACGAATTTGCATTTGCCGGGGTTGCAATCAATGGGATTACATAAAAATTGAATGTTTAAAGAATTTCAAAATGGCGTATTACATCATCTGGTATCTGGACCAAAAAAATTTTCTGTGCCAAAAATGGAAGTATTGCATGAGATAAGTGCACCTTGTATATAAATTCCCTAGTATTTATTGCTAATTAGTGACTGCAATTAAGCAAGAGGGGAGTGTAATCAGAAATAGGGGGAGAGGCCCATGGTAATTACTTTTAAGAGGTAGCCTATAAACTTAGAAAGAACTAATATATATATATATATATATATATATATATATATATAAACTAATGCTCCTATACACATAGGTTGAACGCCAGTCTCATACGACACAGAAAGAACAAAAAGGCACATGAATAAAATTCCCATATAACAAGTAAGAACCTTTATTATAAATGCTATACTATCCCAGTTATAGCACGACATATGGGCTAATAAAAATTTCTAACAAAATAACTAGTATTAAAGCAGTGCAATATACAATTTAAAAAAATGGTGGAGTAATAAGGTGTTATTACCTTGAAATTCCACCCTAACCTGTTACTAAGTTTACATATTAACATTTATAAAAATAATGACTTTTTAACAATACGAGACATTACATAAACACACTGAAGGATCTTTTGGGTTTACACACAACTTTTCCTTCAGCCAAGTAGGGTTATGATTGTGGTTTTTACTCAAATAACATTAGGCGTAAGCGACAAGTTAAATTGACTATTGCTATGAAAATAAATGTCTAAAAGTGATTTATTAATCTTTAAATAAACAAAATGAACAACAAATCAAGACCTTGTTAAATATTAACCATTCAGTGAAATGAAAAGGTAATATTCACCATAGACAGTTAACTAATGAAATTTTCAACATCTATTTTAGACTAGTATGTCAATCAAAAATTACATAAATCAATGGTTACAAAAATAATACGTCATCCCTTTCCCTAACTAAATGCATGTTAAAACGGACTTGCAAATGAATTAAATTTACTTGGACTAAAGCTAATAATAGTAGATAAATTTATGTGATGAACTTAATAAAAATAAGTTAAGCAAAAAAGACAAACTAAATCATAATTCCAAAAATATTTTAAAACAGACTTTCACACAAGTACGCTATACAGCTCACTCGTGCGCGATCCACATGACCAGTGCCTGTGCAGTAAAGCTTCAAAGCTTAAAATCCAGCTGACAAGATTAGTGTACTCAATTCCGCTAAACCACGACAGTTGCTTGCTTCAGGAGCTGCCCATGAGTACCAACACCCTGATGACAAATGGCGTTCTCCTCATGACTCATCTATAAAAACGTGCACAACATGGCGATCTTAAAACCACGCCGAATTTTCATAATCAATTAACCTACGAACAGAGCCTTAAAACACAACACTGCTTTCGAATTAATGAAAACCAAACTGCATTCTACGATATTTAAAATTTTAAAAACTCTTCTTCTTTTAAATTTAAATTTATTTTACTCTGAAACCAATTTGGCTTTTTTCGCACCTTCAAGTGTTAAAAGGAAAAGATTCCTTCCCGAAATTAGTTAAGCGATCTGATCAAACAATCGTACCTACTCAAAATCATCCTTTAGTCCTGTAGTGCTCTAGCGGCTTAGTCGCAATATGCAAGATTTCGTTCTAGATTAAATGCTCACACTACAACGTTTAAATCTAGCAATTACATCAAGCTGGAGAGTATCACATCAGAACAATTTCGTAATAAAAATTACCATTGTATTAGAATAATTAAAACTAAAGCGTTTCAAAATAGTTCCCCTTCTATCCGCAAGGCGCTACGCACAACTAACATAGCCATACTATGTGAGTTTCTAAGTTCGCGTCGGTTCAAATCAATCGTCAAGGGTTTTTTAACCTCAAACTAATTTCTATTTGTTTACATAAATTTAGAAGAAAATTTGCCCCAAATCAATTTTAAAAGGATTACAACGATCTAACAGCCTCTGATTTCAACGATCTAACAGCCTGAAGTAATTATCAAATTGTGGGTCCTAAATCTTCAAAATAAAAGCTATGAACCAGTGAGATAAATCTAACGGCAATGTGAAATTAAGTAATTGATAAGATTTAACACATTACAGGTAAATATAAATACGACCAGAGAACCTATCAATAATTAATCATTTATCCCTTAGCCGATAAAATTAATTGGCAGGTACGATTTAAATGAATATCAGTGACAAAAACACCAGCAAATACTAATCGCTATGGCTGAGTGAAATACAAGTTCGAGAAACTGTTTCAGAATAACTCTCTCAAACTCGCAGAGTAAACACTGTAATCACCACAAATAACTATATTTCCACTAACACCTTTTGAAAATAACAATTGTTATCAGTATACGAGGTGTACAAATCAAATCCAAAACCCACCTTTATACGGTAATAAATGAATGAAAGACAGTGTTGTAATAACATCAGTAGTTCCGTGAATATTATAATTGAAGTAAACTTATTCATTTAAACTAGTCAAAATTTGTTAAATGGCATAACCTTTTTAAACACTTCGTGTCTATAGTGCATTACTTTTACATTACCACTTGAATTATGTTGTAAAATAGATTTTCGGTCTAAATAAAATTCCTTTATTACATGTTAAATTTAATAAGCCTATACTTCTTCTCCAGAAAAAAGATGAAGAGTTAGAAGATTATTTGAATATAATTAAAGTCATTTGTGTATATGAATTAATTTTGTCACGTTCACGTACGTGACAGATAGGCCTTTTTAATGCAGTAAAGCTTCAAGAGAAGATGATAATTGGCAAGTACAAACACCCATATGTTTTCGAAAAACAGAAAGTTGGTCTGAAAATCCAATCCTAAATTTATCGTACTCGACACGATGTTGTTGTTTATTTTTATTTTAAGGTCCAAATGCGTCGCGAGTTTACGCGGACGGGAACGTAAGAAAAAATACTCGGATGCGTTTTATTTATATCGACGGATTTCACTCTAAGCGCGTATACACGTACTACATGCATAAAATCGTTGTCGGAACATAATAATAATATCCAAGAGAAAATCGAGCAACACGAAGATTTGAAAAAAAAAATTATTTATGTCGCGTATAAAGCGCGACGCTCTGCTCTGCTGCATTTTAGAGTACAGCATTGCTAATTGGTTATTTTTCAATGCATGGACGTAGAGTTAAATCTGTTAGGCTGAATAAATATAAGAACGTAAATAAAATATTGCAAACACATTTTTGTAAATTAATGATAACAGTGTAAACGATAACACTAAAAGTAGCAAAAATCATTGGAATATTTAAATATTTATATTCCAATGACCAAGGAAGATTCATGGCAGTAGCAGGGCAGAGCTTTGCATTAGGTGCAAGGCAAATCTTGTCTTGAAAGTTGAGTTTTAGGCGGGAGCACCCACATAATGCTTTCCGTAATTCCAGCTAATTGCAGTCCTGATATTACGCTAGACGGAACGTTGGATAAGCTCCAGCTCTGAACAACTTCCCGCATGAGTCAATAGGTATATGAAAGCGGAAGAGTATGCCGCTTGCCAAAAAGATGCTAACCCTTGAATCGAAGAAAAGACAAATTTGCGTAAGATCCTTTCGCATTTCGCAAGATAGCGAATGGAGCAAAGTATACGAACCCATAGTTGTCAACCTTTTGTTTTGCATTCTGATTCTATCTAAAGCACGCCGGTCAGTACACGATATATTGTACTGCGGAATATTGCTTATATTCCGGAAGGAGAGTCTGAACTACGAAAAATCCATAATTGGACAAACAAGAAAGCATGTGTTATAATAGAAATGGCAAAATTGAAATTCATCCTCTGACAACAAATGAAATCACGAAAAATGATCGTTACTAGACAAGTTATCACTAATACTACGATTGACGGAAGTGGATCCTGCAAATATCTACAGAAAACTTTTTGAAAATTTGGCGATTTCTTAATTACAAAGTAATTTTACAAGTAATTACTAGGTTTATAGTATGATCTTGCAAAATTGACGTTGAAATTTTGCGCGCCTCTTTTTAAAATTAATTAGTGATAATAGTAGTAGCAGTGTAAACCTTTATTGGCATTGAAAATACAATAGTCCACGAAAACAAAAACAAACATACACGACGGTGGTTTGACATAAATCTAGCCATCAATAGATGGCGTGACGTGACAAAGAACACCATCTTGGTTTTCACATCTGCCATCCAACACATGGCGTCTGTCAAATTTGGAGCAAAAAGAACAAGTTGTTTCTTTGAGTGATTGAATATCATTCAGTGATTAAGTTCATTCAAAAGAAAGGGAAAAACAATGCAGGAATCAAAGCCCAACTAGATGCTGTTTATGGACAGTCTGCACCGTCGCTAGGTCGTGGTCGTAAGAGTGTTTTTGACGATGAGCACCCAGGACCCTCAAATATCGTCACTCCACCAGAAATTCTCAACAAAATCCATGATTTAATTATGGCAAAACGTCGAATCAAAATCGGTGAAATAGCAGAGGCTGCAAACATATCAACTGATCGTGTACACGTCACCATACATAAACTATCGGATATAAAAAAGCTATCCGCTCAATAGGTGCCACGTTTACTCATACTATCGACCAAAAATCCACACGTGTGACGGATTCGGAGAAGCTTTTGGCGTATTTAAAACGAATCCCGAAGATTTTTTTTTCATAGATACGTCACTGGTGATGAAACGTGAGGTCCTTTACTACATGCGGGAGACGAATGAACAGTCAAAGCAAAGGAGAAAAAGCGGCGAAGGCCCACCGAAGAAGACAAAGACAAGGCGATCGACCGGTAAGGTGATGGCGACTGTTTTTTAGGTTGCGGAAGCCATTATTGTTATTGATTATTTGGCAAAGGGTTAAACCGTAATTGGCAATTACTACGCAGCATTATTGGACCATTTCGACGCTAATTTTAAGACAAAACGCACTGATTTGGCTCGCAAAAAAATTCTCTTCCATCATGACAACGCATCCTCTCACAGAGCGGCCGTCGTGCAGCGCGAAATTGAACCAATCAGGCTACGAATTGATTGAATACACCAGATTTAGCCCCTTGCAACTTCTTCCTATTCCGAAACCTAAAAGACGCCGTTTTGCAACAAACGATGAAGTGATCGCCGAAACTTCGCACTATTATGAACAGCACGAGCAAATTACTTTTCGGAAGGGATGAAGAAGTTGGAAAGTCGTCTTGAAAAGTGTATTGCCTTAAAAAGGCAAATGTTGAAAAATAAATGATAACAAAACCACAAATAGTGCGTTTTCTTATTTAGGCTAGATTTCCGTCAAAGCACCCTCGTATAATACAATTATTTCCAAAAACTTAGTCTAACTCTTCCGTTTCCTTTCGTGGAAGGAACAAGGAATCTTTCTTTTTACTTGATTTCATCCCCTCTATACATTTCTCCCTTCATCTCTCTCTTTAATAATTTTTTTTCTTTATTCATATATCTTTTATATCTTCTTCCAAGCACACTTATACATTCCACACCGAACCCCTTTCTTCCTCACTCCCAATCTACCCGTACATGCATTTAACAAATGGTCTGACTTTTCTTTATCTTTGCTCTCCGTTTCACAAATTATCTCATTCTTCTCCACTCCTGTATCCTAGATTCTCATCTTTCTTTCATTTATTGTTTTTTTTTGACAAGTCTACCTTCCGTTCTCCCTTCAAAGCATACATATATGTTTCTCGCAGGGACTCTTTCTATGTCACTCCATTCGATTCCTATACATTCATTTGCCTAATGTTCCCAACTTTCTTCACATGTATCACATACCCATTACATACTATCCTTTTTTTTTTCCAACCAGAATTCCGTCCTTCCCCACGCCCATCCCTAAACTTTGCAATCATCCTTTTTTCCTTCATTGCTATCTTGACTATCATGTACTGAGCTGCACTGTCCCTATTCATGATAAGAGTACATCTCATATTATATCTGCTGTCTCTGATCCTCATCCATCTTTCTTGCAACTTCTATATGATTTATCCTCATTGCTAATTCATTCACAGTCTCTTCCGCATCCCACATTTTCTCAAACCATCATTCACTCCTTTCATGTCCTTTTCCCACTAATTTAGTTTCTTCCCTTTCTTTTCATTCTCCCAAATTTTCCAAAACACTGTCTTTACAATTCTTTTACTTTCAGCCTTCATTACCTTTCTTTCGTATCTTACTACTTTCGCCATCATCTTATTCTAGCATTTATAATGCCTACATTTAATCATCACTATTTCTGCTGGCATTGATCTTTCAACTCCAAATATTCTTTTAAGCACACCCACAATAACTCTTTCAACTTCCGCTTTATCTTTTACACGTCCCAGCTCAGCTAACACATATATCCATTATCAGTAACCTCATTTGTATTGAGTTCCAAATGTTCTAGCCTACACTCATTTTAATCTGTCAATCTATCTTTAGCTTTTTCACCACCATTATATCATGCTCATTACAGCATCCATTGTAGCACAAGGGAACAATCCAATAAAAATTTATCCTACCTGCTATCCCTTCCCCTTTTCTTTGCATACCATTACTCTCTGTTCTCTTTTGCTCATATATTTGTTTTACTCTTTCATTCATCTCCTCTTTCGTCCCCGCCATGCATATAATATCATCCGCGTATCCTAATGACCATATGTTTTCTTTTCCTATCACTATCTCACTGGATTACCCTTTCCTCAAAGCGCCTTCTAAGTTTAACCCTTTTAATTTCGAACCAATCAGGCACATTTTTACCCACCCTTGCTCTGACTTTCTTATCCTCAGGTAACCCTTTCAGGATCCTAATTAATTTCACTAGTACTATGTTATCCATTACTTCTCAATTAGTAATAATGAATCGAAGAGAATTATTTTTATATCAATTCAAAACTAAATCGAAACAAAAGATAAATTGCAAATATAAACTACATTGGATTAGCTACATCAATTATAATAGATGTCATCAGTCTATCCAGAGAGATTCACAGAAAGATGTCGCATAAATAGAAATTTTTTTAACTGTTCTGAAATATGCCGAAGCGTACGTCCAACTGTCATGTAGTTGAGAGGGTACGATGATTAATTCATCATCAAGACATAATCAAATAACAACGTGAATGTGTTCACTTATAACTTGCAATATTCCTCGGCGTGTAGGTAATTGGATCTACCAGCGCCTGTAGTTAATTATATTGTCATTGTGGAGAATCTTAAATTTACTTTTAACTAAAAATTTGCATCTGCCTAATCAATTTTATGTAATAAAACACGTACGAGTAAGAGATAATGGATTGCGGATCGGTGTAAGTTTGAAATAAGTTTATTAATTTCCACATTGAAGATTGTAATCAACTTATAAAAATACATTTCTGAGAGTATCACCAAAATTATATCTAAAGACCCATTTAAGACTGAAGCGATAATTGACAACCATTTTTCTTTGTGTCAAAACTTCTTGGGCAAATCTTTCGCTCTTCGTAGAAAAGGATTTTCACGGGCATGCGTACGTATGTGTACTTGCAAGACAAATCTCTCTGCATATTTGTAGTCGCAATCTGAACACGAAAATGGTTTAGCACCCATATGAGTGCGTATATGGTTTATTACTCTTGCACTCTTAAAACAGCAATCCGAACACTAAAGCGACTTCTCACCCGTATGTGTACGTCTATGTCTTGCCAAGGCAAACTTTCTACATTTGTCATCACAAACAAATCAGTGAAAGGGTATTTCATCGGTATGTGAAATTTGTGAACTTTCAAATCGAACTTCTGTGGACATTTGAACTCACAATTTGAACAATGAAATGGCTTTACTCCTGCATGAGTGCGTGTACGCAACATTAACGTACTTTTCCGTGCACACTTAAAACCACAATCAAGGCACTCAAACGCCTTCTCAGCGATATGATGAGTACTAAGATAAGTTCTTCAACTCTACAGTTTCTCTATAAGCTCAATAGGCGACTCCATAAGCACTCAAACTGCTTCGCACGGGTAAGATAAGTACTTTAACTTTGTAAGGAATATTGAAGCGGTGATCTATTTGGGATCTTCCGTGCTTCTAGATGGAAGAAAGCAATACAGAACTTCACGATCTACATATTTCAAATCTACTGCTACAGATAAACTTTTCCCATTTCATTCCATAGTTTCCACTTTTTATTTCTCAAACAGGCGAGGTCTTCACACCTTTTAGCAGCATCTCTCTATCTGGTGTTTGGTGCAGCCCTCATGTATATCCATTTAAGTGCAGCCTTTCACATCTTCTTTTATTCTTTCCAAATCATTTAATTAAGTTCCACCCAATCTTCAGTCTGACGATTCTGTGGAATAGGATTGGTTTCTCCCCAATAAAAGGGAGTAGAAAAGAGGTTAAAGATCGCGTTGTTTGCAGAGATGTTTTCCTAAAGTAGATCTAATCTCAACGGATATTGTAGTTCTTAATTGATTATTGCAGTGCAAATCGTCAAATGTGTAAATATATAACGGTGCTTGCTTCAAGAAAACTGAATTGAAAGTCATAGTTTTATTGATATACTTAGATTATAGATATTAATTGTATTGGATTTCTAAGTACCCTTTTTAGATAAGACGGGAGTGCAAAATTATTTTGCCAGATCTTATAAACAATTTGAAACTGTATTAAGTGTATTGAAATTTAAATTATGAATTACAAGAAAAAGCATTAAATTATTTATATCTTTATGATTTTGGACAACCATATAAAGAAAGAACTTATATAGTATAAAACAATGTGTAAGGAAAACAATAATTGCGTGCGTTTGTTTCTATGTGCATATATACATTTAGGGCTTTCCCTTCGGCCTGATTGGGTCATCCATCACCGCAGCCCATAATTGGTTCCCATGGAACACGCAGTAATTGTTCGACTTACACAACTATATCTCCTTCTTTTTCTCTTCTTCGAGTTTATTCTTTTCAAATATAGTTTCCTTCTTTTTCTATAGCATTGTACACAATCACTATTATCTTTATTCATACGTTAAAGCTTTGTTTCCTATAATATACTTACTTAATTCAATCAAGTCGCTTTCTGTGCATTAAGCTTTGAAGTGGATAAATTTTTTCTTCTTAACTTTCTGAGTTAGATATAAACATTACGTATGAGAGGAAATGCACATTACGTAGAATAAGTCTATTATCGATTGCAATAGTGTACAGCCTCTAATCAAAATTTAGTAATTTAAAACTATAGGAGCAAAAAAAGTAGCAGATGGTGAATTAAATCCTTTTTAACCAAATATATTTGTTATAATAAAACAAGAAAATATTACAAAAACTTCATTTTAATTGATTCCTATGATGTTGAGAAGGTAATCAATTAACAATTGTTAAAACAAAACAAATGAACAATTGTTAATTGATTACGTCCTCAACATCTAAGTGATTTCATTCGCAAGATGTTGAGAACGTAAATAATTAACAATTGTTCTGATTTGTTTTGTTTCAACAAAACAAATGAAAAAGAAATTATTCCAAAAATTCCATTTTAATGATTCGTACTTGTTAATAATTGTTAATTGATTACATTCTTAACATCTTATGAACCTAATCAATTAGATGTTGAGAACTCATCAATTAACAATTGTTCATAAGTATGTTCGTTTGTTTTATTTTATCAAAACAAATGAACGAATGTTAATTGATTGCGATGTCAACATCGAATTTATTATGTTCGTAAGATTATGTATATATTCGTATTTATTATGTTCGTAATTTATTATGTTCGAATTTATTATGAACGTAATCAAATAACAATTTTTCATTTGTTTTGTTAAAACAAGGAACATAAATTGTTAAAACAAAACAAATGAACAATTGTTAATTGATTGCGTTGGCAACATCTTACGAACATAATAAATTAGATATTGAGAATCTAATCATTTAACAATTGTTTATTTGTTTTGATACAACATTGTTAATTTATTACGTCTCAACAACTTAGGAATCATTAAAATGAAATTTTTGGAAAAATTTGTTGCTCATTTGTTTTGTAAAAACAAAATTCAATTGTTAATCGATTACGTTCTCAGCATCTTACAAACGTAATCAATTAGATGTTGAGAAGATCTCAATTAACAATTGTTCATTTGGTTTGTTTTAACAAAACAAATGAACAAGAAAGTATTCCAAAAACTTCATTTTTAATGATTCCTAAGATGTTGAGAACATAATCTATTAACAATGTTTTATCAAAACAAATAAACAATGGTTAATTGATTACGATCCTAACATGTAATTTATTACGTTCGTCAGATGTTAAGAACGTAATAGATTAACAATGTTAATTGATTACGTTCTCAATATGTAATTTAATACGGTCGTAAGATGTTGACAACGTAATCAAATAACAATTGTTCATTTATTTTGTTTAAACAAAAAACAAAAATTGTTAAAACAAAACAGCCGAGTTATCAATTGTTACAATTGTTAATTGATTGCGTTGGCAACATCTTACGAACATAATAAATTAGATATTGAGAACATAATCATTTAACAATTGTTTATTTGTTTTGATAAAACATTGTTAATTTATTACGTCTCAACAACTTAGGAATCATTAAAATGAAATTTTTGGAATAATTTGTTGCTCATTTGTTTTGTAAAAACAAAATTCAATTGTTAATCGATTACGTTCTCAGCATCTTACAAACGTAA
>WYDF02252879.1:0-49494 GCA_009867245.2 Adranes taylori
ATTTATATATGCGATGAACCGGAATAAACAGGCGAGGGATGAAATTAAATGGTTAAATGAAGAAAAATGTACAAGAGTTGCAGAGGGGCAAAAAAGGAAAGCAAGAATCTGGGAGACCAAATATAATCACAGATATAAAATGTACCTGGGTAATTGCACTATAACAATTAAGATTTTAAGGTAATATTAGTTTAACTTAACATTAGATTTCTCAAAACTTTATACTGGACTTAAATTTGCAAAATCTCCAATGTTATTTACTGGGTTTTGTACTAAGAATGCTATAAGGTTGCCTTTAAGGTTGTTTAGCGATAACGACCGTACTTTTTGCGCTAACCAATTAAAGATTTTTTGGACTAGAAAGTTGCGACCATTCTGGCTTTTCTTTAGACGACAAAGATCTATTCTGATATCCTTTGTACGTCTAGTATTCTACTCGTGAATTGTATCTTGCAATGAAAACTTATCAATGTTTTTACGAACGTATAATAAATATCCTACAATGTAAACGGATGGGGGAGTTCATAATTTAAGGTTAATAAAAGCATCACTACATTCATTCCTATACCCCAACTTTGCTAATGCCCTGATGGCTTACGTTGAAGACGGAAGATTTTATGCGCATTTGAACAGTGGCCCCAAGCAAGTATCGAATATGTAGCAATTTAGTGAAATAGCGCGAAGTAACATTGAGTTAAGAAGTTTGGTGTTAGACAATTTGAAAGATGCTTCATGACCTATATTGCTGCTCAGTTTGCCTTCAAGATATTTTATGTGTACTCCAAGAAATTTAATTGAATCAGCATTTGTAAATTCAGCCAGGTTCCTCAAAGTCATGATCAATGATTGTTGTTTAAGACCATTTAGACTAAGCTCATTTGCTATGAACCATTCCTCGGGCCGCTCTATTACATCGCAGTCCATACTGATAATGTCGTCAATATCCTTTCCAACATTTACGATTGTTGTAGAATCGGCTTACAGAATACATTTACTGAGGAAAATCATTTATATATATTAACGACAATATAGGACCCAAAATAGATCCTTGGAGCACTCCAGTTAATAGTGCTTTTTTTACTAGATACTGAATTTTGGAGTTTTACTATTTGTTGCCTATTCGAAAGGTAAGATTGAACTAGTGGGACACTGGTTTCAGGTCATCGGTTTTTTACTAATATGGAATTTGATACACAGTCGAAACCTTTAGAAAGATCCAAGAAAGTTGCTAAGGTAAATTCAGAGTTTTCAAAACTCCACAATATTTTCAACTATTTTCTTTATTGTGTGAATAGATCACTATTTTTCCTGAAACTAAACTGCATATCTAAAGTACACAATCTGTTTATACGCTAAGAGCTAATTATATAACTACTAAGAGCCAAGGCGAAGCTGCTTAGAGTTATTTAAAATATAAAATCTACGCGAACTAAATTACATGCTAACTAGAGTATAAGCTACATAATAACCATGTCTATCGCTTGAGATAGCTTTATATATCTACTGCTGCATGCAACTTACAATTAAAAATCAAGATGACCTCATCTTCTACATCTACATTTGTATAAGTAAAATATATGTGTGAGTGTAATGCAAACTAATATCTAAGCATAAGTAAAAAACAACGTTGTTCCTAGAACACGCGCTCGCTGGTCGCAGATCTATGCGACACACTTCCAATTTATGCACCGAATAGCGAATACTAGTCTGTAGTAAAGGAAACGGAATTAATGTTAAAGTTGTTCATGATGTACAGGTGTTCACTTTACCAGGTTATACTGTAGATCATTTCGAATAGGAAGATTAAGCCATATTACAGTACAGGAATTGTTTGTTTTGGGGCAAGTATTAAATACAATTGTATTTGTGTTAAATACAAATACAATTGGTTTCCTCCTGTTGTCTAGCTTAGCCCGGATGTCGGATAAAGTGTCCTAATTAAGTAGTTGCTGTTAGGTGACATTAAATAATTTCAAATATTATTATTCATATGTATTGTATTAAATGTTAATCAATTCTGTTTTCATGTTAACTAGATATGTATATGCGTCGTAAGTGCCAAGAGTGTCGTCTGAAGAAGTGCCTGAGTGTCGGTATGAGGCCGGAATGCGTCGTACCGGAAGTCCAGTGTGCTGTCAAACGAAAAGAAAAGAAAGCGCAGAAAGAAAAAGATAAGCCAAACAGTACGACCAATGGCGGTTCACCAGAGATTAAAATAGAACCTGAAGTGAGTTGTTGTTATATTTACGAAATGATTGATAAAAAGTCCATTTAAAGAAATTTTAATATCAGTGTGATTATTATCTGAATAATAATACCTTAATATTGTCACGTATTTTTTAGGGGAGAGAGCCTGTTACTCCCCAATGTGACAACGGTTGGAGGGTATCTTTTATATAAGGTTAGCGTAGCGACACCCTCTTACCTATTAAGTTACTCAAGAACGTTTTATATTAAGAAAAATGCGACTCATTTTGATACTTTAATTAATAAAATTATAGTTTTATTTATTATTCAGTCAGAATATATAAGTATAATCGCTCAGTCTCCCAACGACTTTTAAAATAAAACACAATTTGTTTCTTTAAGAATAAAATAATTAACGCTTTACAAATAATAAACTAAATCAATAGTTAAATAAAAATGGGGCTTCTGGTGCATTAATTTACGTCTCAATAAATAAAAATAATATTACTTAGAATTTCTGTTAAACTTCTCTCACAACGTAATTTATAATGATGCACAATTACGTTACTAATTCCTATTTAATTTAATTGAAGATTTCACACTCAAAATAATTTATTTAAATTATTATCAAATATTGACCACCAAATACTGTAAGGCCTCATGCCTAATTTTATTTCCGATACTAAAATCGACACTTTAATTTTATCATGATTTTATTTAGAATTAATTATAATTTAATTTGAATTAATTCATGGATATTATATTCAAAACTCAGAGTGAGATGGATTGTGCTTACTCAACACAAAAATCGGTTTGAGTGCGATGAGTGGACTCATCGCACTTGCATTAAAGTTACATTGATACTTTTTTTCACCTTCTTATGGTAAAATGCGTTTATCTAATGTATTCCACTGAGGTGCATTTGTTTCTAACTTGCTAATTGTTTCGGCCATGATTGATTTCTATCCAATTAACACGACAATCTACACACATACCCACTAAAGTCTCACACGCTGCACTATCAGTTATTATTGATTTCCTATTAATCAGATCGATTCATTTACATATACAACATTATGAGCATCTGCTTATTGCACCTGCATCTGCTTATTGTTATTATCTAAAAGAGCTTATTTAAGATTTAATTAAATACCATTGAGTATTAAATCAACAATCGATAATAATTTCTACATTTATTGTAAAACTCATTTATGATAAACTTGCCAGTAGTCGTCTGCCTTTTTCTAACTTATGTCGCCTGTTTAAATCTCTAAATATTTTACCGCATCTAGTCATCCTGAATTATTTACATTATTTAATCGTATCAAATGTATTGAACTTTTTTCTATCATCAAACTAAATTGGAACGTGGACATTTACACATTTAGAAATGTGGACCTCGGCGTCGACGAATCGATAATTAATGTTTTTACAAAAAAATAAAAGTGATTTACTATGTTTATATAATAAACGACACCCACCCCCGTTTGACAACGTTTTTCGGGTAAGCAATTGGTCACTATCGTTTACCACTCGTAGCATATGAGTTACCTCCCTCCCCACTTCATATAATCCTAGATCCTCCACTTCCATTATTATATATTCATTATACTTCCATGTTTTATTTTTTGGCTCGCCAAACATTTGGAAATTAAGAAATTGGCCATTTGAGGCAACACTTTGGAACCTATATCATATAAGTAGCTCTTTTATATTTAGTTCTTTAATTCTTAAATATATTTAGATCTTTAAGCCTTTTGTTTTACATAAAATACCTTCAGTTACTTCCTCATATTTGCTTCTATTTTTGAAATTGAATGTTGCATCGTGAAAATTAGGAAAATGAAGAAATTTGTTTATTATAAATATTTTAAATACAGCTTTGATTGATTGAATGTTGACTACTGCAATTTGTCTGTTTCTAATTGTGTAAATTTTTCCTAGAGTAAACATTTTCCTGTTTCTTTTACTTTAGGACACGCCTGCACAACTCAAAATGTAAGGCGGGTCGTAATACTTTATGAAAAACTTAAGCGGGCTGAAATAAAATAGGACAGGGGGGGGGGGAGTCTAGGAAGAAAATAATAATAATAATAAAGAATCTTTTGTTACTTACGAAATAACTTTAATCTAACACATGGCATCGTTTTTCTTTAACAAATTCGTATTCAGGGGATATGTTGGAAGTAGCTGTTCTCAAGATACCTTCGTTGCGTTGCTTGCATTTATTAATGTTCATAATTGAAAATGTTTCATCGCATATATAAGTGCTTACAAATGCACTAAAAAATTTTTAGTCCAACTTTGTGGAAGATTCTTGTACTTCTCGCGGTCCAGATTTTTGTAGAAATCCTGCAGGCTGCTCTCTCTGCACTTGCTTCGGTAAATTGCCGAACATTGTAGTTCGATAACCTACAGTTGCAATTGAACTGGTATGTCCTTGGTATTTACAGAAACTGGATCTTCAATTAGTTTAAACTGATTATCTTCTTCTTTAGAAAGAGTAAGTCTTTTATCAAATGCTTCTATCAAAAGATTAATTTCAGTTGCAAATTGAGGAATATGCTGTACACAAGTGGGGAAGAGCCTCATTTCTCCTTTTAGTAAATGGATTTTGAAAAGTTTTATTTTCAGTTTAAAAACTTTTACTGTCCCTATAGTCGACGTTTGTATCTTTAAGAAAAGCTTGAAAAGCTCTATGTTTGAGTCCTCTAAATCTTATATAATTGACTATTTTGACAGCAACAGACATTACATGTTCTAAATGCAACACGTGGCTGTACAAAGTCTGCAAATGTATAATGCAATGATATTTTGTTATTTGCCTTCCGATAAAATGTTCAAGAAGCACAACTGCTCTCTTATTAATACCCATTATATTCTGGGCACTGTCGGTGCAAATAGCCACAAAGTTTATAAAATCTAATCTCAACCTATTTTTTGAACACTATCATTTCATTGAAGATATCTTTTCCAGTCGCGCGATCTGGCATGAAGCGCATTCCAGTGAATTCTTCGGTAATTTCACAGTTTTGTCAACACCTCTAATGAAAATGAGAACTTGTGGGGTATCTTTTAAAGCTGTGCTTTTGTCCATAGCTAGAGAATATAAAGAAAATTCATTGTCCTTTAAAATTGGTGGAATTTTCAGTCTTTGTACTGTCATTCGCAAAAAACTGATATTTTGAAATAGTTTTTTTTTCGGACATAATTTAGAACTAGCAATCAGCATGCATTTCTTTACAAACTCGCCTTCAATAAAGGATTTCCCAGCGGTAGCAATTTTCCTTGAAATACAAAAGCTTATCTTAGTAGCCGTATCATTTCACTGCTCTTTTTCTTAAAAAATTAGTAAGAAGCTTCGATAGATTCGCTACTTGCATAGATTTTTCATTTTGGGCCATTTGACAAATTAGAATGTTTAGATTCAAAACGCCGCCGAAGATTAAACTCCTTTGAAACACAAGCTGTGTTACGACATAGGAGGCACATTATTTTGTCCTTGAACACTGTAAATTAGTATTTATTTGTCCACACAGGATTAAAAAAAATTGTGTTCTGTAGCTTCTTTTCTCTTTCTGATTTGATTCATGGTACTTTAAATATTTCAAGTATGCGACTGTAAGTAAATTACCGAACTAAATGCACAGAATATCAAAATAATGCGATACCTGAGTTTTATACATCACTACACAAATCTACACAAGGTGACACAAATAGTAAAAGGCTACTCCGCACCGAAGAGACTACTTTTTGAACAAACTTACGCCACTCAGTACTGATCGTCAGTACGCATGGAGCAAATACAGTTAAACAGATATAATATGGTGAGCGGTGGTGGCATATCATTTAGTTTTGTACTGCGACTAGTAAATAATCTTGAATAATAAAATTATATCCTCTGGTGTACTTCAGCATTAGATGCAACAACGATTTTAAAATACATAGTACAATACGCCATATGCTCTTTAGCTAATCACAAGCAAATTACGAGCGACTTATTTCAGTTCTTTCAGAGCGATTTCTTTCAACGATCAGTAGGTTATGTTATTTTTAATTTATAATATTAGGAAGTTTCGAATTTTCACCAATGTTTTCACGGGCCGTATGCTATGCAGGCCTACTTTAGGAGATCGCAATACTATCTACGAAAAACCAACATCCTGCATATACCCAAAGTTTAAATTTTAATTTTTGATCCTTGTTTTTTGTTTATAGTTATCCGATAGTGAAAAAATGCCATCGTTAAATGGTGTAAAACCTATTTCACCAGAACAAGAAGAGCTTATACATCGACTTGTGTACTTCCAAAACGAATATGAACATCCATCGGAAGAGGATGTTAAACGGATTATAGTAAGTTTTTATATTTAATCTTTCTGTTCTCCGCATTGCATAACGCTTTGATGTTGTTTTATATATAAAGACCACCTTAGGAACACATACACTATCTTAAAAATACTGTCACCTTAAAAATGGTGTGAGCCTTAACTGGATAAATAGTCTAATTCCAGCTAAAATACACTCAATTCTATCGGGAGATGGTAGAGTCTTAATCAGTGTTTTATTTAGGGCGTAGTTTAAATTAATAAACAATTTATGGGGTTTTAATAAATTCACAAAATAATAAAAATAAATTATGATTTATGACACCTTGCTTGATTAAAACCTAGATTCAATCTTAATATAGCAAGAAGGGTCCAAGAATTAATCAAATATGATCATCATAAAACACTATTAGCTTTAAAATACTCTTAAAAACAAAATAATTTATCTTATATGCAGTTCTATGAATTTTGCCGAACAATGAAACAAGTATGATTAAGATTTATTCAATTAATCGGGTATAAATAAGACTATTACGGTCTATCAAATAATAAAACACTAAAGTAACAAAAATAAAACCATATATTTATGCCTTGAACTGATATAAGATTTAATTTAAATAGGTTGAGTACGGACCATGAAGTAATAAAACACATCAAGATTCTAGTTACTTTTGAACACGAGTTGCTTTTACCGTGTGTCTGGCTACTGCATTACGTTGCTACAATTTTATCCCCTTGTCTAAATAATGCACCTGCACGATGAAATCATTGTGGATACCTACTTGTTACTTCCAACTTTATGCATAATTCATGCGATCTCGTCGTGTTTTACGCCAAAGACTAGAATGAATCATTGTACTACATTTTTTTTTATTACATTTTTCAACGGAATTATTTGACTTTTATGAATAGCTGTACTATAAAACAAAAGTAAGAAAATTAACATTCTTATGACTATGGTTAGGCAATTGCAAGAAGAAGCTCAGAAATAATCAGAAACCATTATATCAACAGAGCCGTACAATTGCAAGAAGTAAATTTTATGATTGCCATAAAAAACAAGAAGTCAAACACACTTGACGTTAGTAAGAGTACTACTGATATTGCAAGAGTTGCAGGTACAAGTACTAATGAACCAAAATATTTCAATAATAAGCACGTTTCCAAAAGGCATAACAAACATAATTCCAATCATAGCACGTCTGCAATACAAAATGAAACACAAAATACAGAGATAAACAAGAGCAATATAAATGCACTTGGAATGCAGGAAACTATAAATTGTGGTGCCATCCAAACACATAATGAATTCTCTAAGAGTCCCAGAATAAATAATAAGGTAGAATTATTACATATATCAAGACCACGAACATATAAAGAAATATCAGAAAGGGAACTATTACAACAAAATAAAGAAATAAATGCAAGCAACCAATCTAACAATAATATAAATAATAACATTGACAATACGCAAAACAGCATTCAATTAAGAGGTCTGGTCAGGAATTTAATCCAAAAACTAATCTGGCTCAAGAAATCGCTGATCAGTTGTGGATACACAGTTGTTAGAAGGCAAGTAAAAAATCGGAATAGAGCCAGTATAATGGGAATGACCAAAATGACAGAGAAAAATAAAATAGCAAGTGGTATACTATTAAAACGAACCTGGCTTCACGTCAAAGGATTCAAAACGAATCTAACCCGGAGCAGCTCAGTGAATTTTTAAACAATAAATATGGAATACAAGACTTCATTTATGAGAAAATAAATACAAAATACGCAAAACCGACTTTAGCTTCGTTCAAAATCGGTGCTTCAATGTCAAAAATAGACAACCTACAAATCCCACAAAATTAGGAGGAAGGTGTCACAATCTCTAGATATAAGTTTTACATCGAGAGTAAGAGAATAAAATACAGGGAAAAGGCACATCTCAAGTGTAATAAGTCCAAATAACACCTTCAGCAAAAAGATACCATCTAACAAAACATACAGTGATGTGATAATATCTTTACTCATAACTATAAGAAATCAAATAATAGTGAGGATACTCGGGACCTTAGCGTTGTTTTATATAAATATACAGTATGTAAAAAGTAAAAAACACATACTTGAGTCATATTTGTGTGATCATGAATTTGACCTGGTCGTTCTTGCAGAGACATGGCTAATAGTTGAGGACGCGGATGCACTTCATGTTCAGGAGTATAAAGTCGCATCTAACTTTTGTAGGAAAATCAAAAAACACGGAGGGGTTATGATTTTAATAAAAGAACCCATTACTTCAAATTATAACGTAATAATTGTGTGTATTTATAAATCGTGCAATAATATGAATAATATCTTTTTATTAACCAAATGGAAAAATAATTTCAAAAATTATTTAACCAGAAAAAACCTTAGCTTTTTTGGTGATTAGAATATAAAATTTTGGATGTCAAATGATAATTTTCACATTTTAATGATTTATGCAACTCGTTTGGATTTGCCCCACAAATACATAACCCTACGAGAAATAAAATGTTATTATTAATAATTCTGTTTCAGACAATGTAATATTTTGTTTTAGACTGGTCAATTTCAGATCACAAACCTATAACTTCTCAGATTAAAGTTAATGATAAGAGGCCGAGCAAAAGAGAGTTGATACGGTATAGACCAATTACGGAAAGTGGTTTATTTCTTTTCTAAAGGAAGCTAGATGAAATAAATTGGGACATGTTATAAATTGGGAAATGTTATTATTAATAATTCTGTTTCAGACAATGTAATATTTTGTTTTAGACTGGTCAATTTCAGATCACAAACCTATAACTTCTCAGATTAAAGTTAATGATAAGAGGCCGAGCAAAAGAGAGTTGATACGGTATAGACCAATTACGGAAAGTGGTTTATTTCTTTTCTAAAGGAAGCTAGATGAAATAAATTGGGACATATATTCTCAAAAAACGTCTCTAGTGAGGTGGCTTTCACTAAATTTTTCAATCATTTTTGTATGACTTTAACCAATGTTTCCAAAAAAAGTACAAATTTATCTGTGATACTAGTAAAACAGACATAAATTGGTTTAATAATGTCACTACTTAAGGAGATATATAACAAAAATCCAAACGAAAGATTAAAAAACATGATGTCGGAGCTGAGGAGAGAATATACTAAGGACTGGCATACTGGCATATCATAAACTCTAGCATAAATGGGTGTAAAAATAAAACGTCTATACCATTCACTGCAGAGGAGCTTGATATTTTTTCCATGAGGTTCCGTATACAATTATTGACAAGGAATCTATAAACCGCGACGTAATAAAGGACATTTCATATGACCTCTCACATCCTTTCCAGATAGAAGAGGTTTCCTTTAATGATGTTCGCACAATTATAAATGAAATGTCGCAGACTCATATACGAAATAAATATCAAAATCATTAAAAATAACTATGTACATAAATAATTGTAATAATATACATTAACAAAATGTATAAACCTATGTTTAAGAGATAGCATATTTCCAGACGTACTAAAACACTCTGTAACAATACAAAACAGGGTGGTAACAATACCTAAGAAATCAAATAATTTGAAATCACCAATAGCGATTAAACCAATATCAGTGATACCAATATTTGCTAAAATACTAGAAAAAGTTCTTAAAAATCAAATCGCCCATCGCCTGGAAATAAATGAATTTTATAATGAGGGACAGTATGGGTTTAGCAAAAATCATTCAACAAATGGAACAATGATGGAGTTGGTAAAACACATAATGAATGCTTTTGAAAGCGGGAATACGCGCAAGAGGTGTTTTGTGATTTCACAAAGGCATTTGATTGTGTACCACATGAAATCTTGTTTCAAACATTGAGACTATATCATTTTGATGAAAAGTTAATTAAAATTATTAAATCGTATCTAATCAATAGACTGCAAAACAGTTGATATAAAACAGGAAAGGTCTAACCCGATAGAAATAAAGTTTGGAGTCACACAGGGTTCAATATTAGGACCAGTTTTATTTCTTATATTTATAAATAACATCTTTAAATTAGACGATTTAAAAAAAAATTATACGCTGATGACGACTCGACTTTCTTCTTCACAGCAGAACATATACTGAGTTGATAAATAAGTCAACTTTTCATGTTCAACAGGCAACAACCTGGTTTCGGTACAAGGGACTATCTTTAAATCCATCTAAAACCCAAGAGATGATTTTCTCTTTAAAATATCCGGAAATTTCTGAATCTACAGAATCGGTGACATTTTTGTGTTTATTTGTAGAAAATAAGTTGGTGTGGAACATTCACTGTGAAAATCTCGCGATTAAACTTACCAGGAACATCTTTGCTCTACGTAAACTAGTGGGATCGGTAGCTAAACCATACTTAAAAGGACCTATTACGAACTATGTCTCAGTCATCTCAAATACGCAAGTATCAAATGGGGACTATCAACTCTTTGCCAAAGAATTTTCGACTACAAAGGTACGCAATTAGCATTATCGCAGGATTATCTTATAGAGCAAATTGCAGAGCGGTTTTTGAACACTTTGGTATTCTGATACTGCCATCCCTGTATATATGTGAGACATTTGTTTATATCCATAGCCAAAAAGATTTATTAACTACAACCATAAACGATGAATACTCTGCTCGCTATAAAACTAATATTACACCTTCTGTGATTCGGCTTACAAAGTCAGAAAAAAGTTTCTTGTTCTTGGGCATTAGATTTTTTAATAAATTAAAGATGCAAATCAGAGAACTACAATCCAAAGATTTCAAAAATGTAGATTCTAAAATTCTACATTAAAAAAATACAACATTACCAAAGCCAAAGCTCAAGTACCAAAGCTATATGTTTGAAGATGTTTAACTAACCTTCGGCTGATCGTTCAAGACCAATGTTTGAAACTTTTTGGTATATTTTTGAACCTATTTCGTTTTTATTCTCCTCACATACTTTTAATAATCTCTTCCATTGACTTGCATATACCTGTAAACAATCTGACATACTATTCTATCTTACGTCATTCGGATGCACTAATCTTTTTCCACCTGCCTACATGTATTTTGACCTAGTCAGATGATTATTTCTGAAGTACTTAATAATTTGTGTAACATGTTCTTTGACATTTCTAAATCTTTGCATAATAAATTTAAAAGGTGAATTGAGCATCCATAAGTTATTATTTTAGAGAAGACTTCTTTATTTGATATATTTCTTCTCATAAGAGCCATGTTTGCTGCATTATCTGTACGAAAGATGTTACGTCACAGTTATATTTAGATTTACAAGATAAAATTAAATTGCAAGCAATCCCAGTTCAATAATTGCCTGTGTGTGTATGTGGCACAAACTACAGGCTCATTGTGTACGTTAAACCAACTATCAGTAGACATGTTTACATTCTGACTAGAAAGACTCCCAAAACATTTTGTTTTTTCTTCCTCGTGGATTTGTTCTAGAAGAGTCGTCGAAATGGCTTTTCCTGATGGGGGCTTATAACCAGGTCTTAACATTTTGATCGCCTTTTTCATATGCAGAATATCTAAACACCTGAAGCTAGTATTAGTTGTAAATACAGCTCTTGCAATTTGTTTGTCTATTTCTTCTTTTTTCGTTTTTTAGGGACTCAATCATTAGTAAGTGATAATGATGTTGATGACATTGACAAACCAAAAACAGACAAACTTCACGAAGGTGGGCTTGGCGCTCGGTTTTGAAAACTGTTAGTTGAATTGGAAGACGTTGTAGTACTTCCGCTTGCAATAGTTGCATTATCTGAATCAGGATCTGATCTTTCATGTTCTGTAAAAAAGCGATAAATTATTTAGGTTGATAAATGATAAGAAAAAGTGTTAAATTTATAATAATTACTAAAATATTAATAAAGTACATTGAATAAAGTAAGATTTTAGAGCTACCTGTATTGTATCAAATCATATCCTGCTCTAAAATCCAGCACTTTTCCCTTGTATGAAAAATAGCAATTAATAATGAAATAATTATTCTTTTTTAGTTTCTGTTTCTACTACATCATACCATTACCATACTGCATATTAGACATAATATATATTGTGTACGTACATACCTTCAGTTGTTGTTAAATTAACTTCTTTATTACTTGGCACAGCATTCTTACACTTTTCATGATGCTCTTTTAATCTTTGAACAAGTGCTTGCGTTTCCTTTTTGCAATTTTTACATATCGCTCCACTACCAGTTTTTCCTTTTTCAGATTTTTTTTTTATAAAATAATTCCAAATTGTGTCTTTCCTCCTTCCACTCATTTTTATTTTACACTTTACAGTTCACTTTTATTTTCATTTTAATAGTTTTAATTAACTTGGGTTACTTTACTTTACTTGGGCACAGACACACTCACAGGCTCAATAAAATTTGTCAAAATGAATCAGTTTACGAGTTCTCTTATTTTGTGTTGTGATTTGTGTAAACAAGTTTCGACAGGATTTTTACAGTGAAATTTCGGCGCGAGGCGACCTGAAGCGATTTTTTGATTTCGCAAGTTCTGACAAGAATTAAATAAACTTAAACCAATATAAGATATGTCAAAATAGAAAAATGCTATTGGTTTTTTGTATCTGCATGTAAAAATACATACTTAAAATGGACCAAAGCACATTAATCGTTATTCAAAATTAAAAAATCAGAAAAAATAGCAATTTTGTTTAATAAAAATCATGATTTTTATTTACAATTTACAGATTTTTTCGAACCCTGATAATAAGAAAAATTTGTATGATTCACAAAACCAATACCATCTATATATTAAAAATCTTACTTTCAATAAAATAATTATGTATCATAAAGAATTTTTCTTAACTCTGGATTTTTCTTATTATTATTAAATATAATCGAAGGTAAAATAATTTTCCTATTTATGTTTATTTAAAAATTTTTAATATCTATATAACTTTTACAAAATCAAAAACTGTTTATATTCATGTTTAGTTTGAAGAAGTCAACATTGATGAAGAAACGTTACTGAAGAATATTAAGTAGAATCAAAAATAAAACTTAATTGGCCTGTATATCGATTATTGTTTAATATTGTACATAATTTTATATCAATATAACTAACATTGTCCACATAATAGCATACACCAGCCCAATCATACTTTTTCAGATACAAAAAAAAATATTGTTGATATATTTTTTAAATTTCAGAATCAACCTATCGAAGGGGAAGACCAATGCGACGTTCGTTTTAGGCATATAACTGAAATCACAATATTAACAGTACAACTTATAGTTGAATTTGCGAAACGATTACCTGGTTTCGATAAACTATTAAGAGAAGACCAAATAGCTTTACTTAAAGTAAGTTTTAACAAGACTGTATTTATATACTAGATTAGTGAGAAAGTTTTGTCTTCAGATCGATTTATGATGATGGAATCCATCAATTTCAGATTTTAGAAATGTTATCAAAAGCAGCCATTTTAACCTTTTGGTAAACTTTAAAATCGCTACTTCCAAAAAAGCTCAATATTAAATACACTGGCTTTCTGGTTTGTTAACTTTTTGTACAATTTTTTTCAAAAACTGCTCGCGTATTCTTTCTTTTTTTATTATTATTTTCATATACCATATACGTATATTATCACAGTTAACTTTGTGTATTAATCTATTAATCAGTGTATTAATCACGACTAGCAAACGAGTACTTCTATGGGGTGCGTAGTTGATAGTAAGATGGTCACCAAATAATCAGTTTATTTTACTCTTGTTAGAATTGTACTTGATGAGACATTTGTTTTAAATATTTTTATCTCCCACATACACACAATGAAACTCTGTCATTAGGGCGGTTAGCCTAAGCCAGACTTTCCCAACCTTTTTTACGTCGAGCTTTCCCGTGTTATAATTATATATTTTCATGGCGCCCACCCCATCCCTAACTTAACCTAAGCGGGCGGAGCCGCCAGGAAGCTGAAGCCTGTCTCGACATGTCGGGAACAACGATCGAATAGCTGAATTAGTAAGTGAAGTAATTATATGAATTAGTAAGTAGGATTTACGTCGTTCAATAGATTTTCCTTTCGAAAATGCAAACGCATTTCATGCCCCCCCCCCCCCCCCCCTTATGTGTCATATTTTCCACCAATCAATAGTGAACTAACCGATCTCTCTAAATTTGAACTTCATTGGACTAAGTCAATTAGAAAGTGTATGAAAAAACTTCTCATTAAATGCCTTACGTGAATTAGAAATATTTCTTTGCTTGTAGAAAATGAATCATAACTATATTTCGCATTCATAGAAGAATTTGTGAGCTTCGCCAATTAGCGTCATTTTTCCCCTAAAAAGTTTAATAGGCGTGACTTAAGGTACGATTTTGCATCAGTGCTCTTGCGTATAAGTCAATTTGCCCTTAAATGACATTATTTGTCTTACAATGACTGTAAACACTGTCTGTAAAAGAATTCTAGCGAAAATTATATTGAAATGATACCATGCACTTGTTATCTTTTTTTAATGTATAACATCTCTTTGATTCCTCATAATAAGATCTCTTTGATTCCTCATAAGTGTCATGTTTACAATAATTTTTTTTTGAATTTTTATATGCACAGAATATCTATTTCTAATTTACATACAAATTCATGTGTTCTCAGAAAACATTAGAAAACTAGTTATTAAATGACAAGTCATATTGCATTAATTTTTTTTTACAGAGTGAGATTATTCGTTCTTAGAAGTTTAATGAACATTAGAAGAAATAGTACAAAAACAACATATGGCATATCAAGTTTTCAACTTTAGATCTTTGTCTTCTTGGAAGTTAAATCAGTAGTAGAAGATAAAAGATAAAAAAACCACTTATATTTCACAAATTCAAACACTTGCAGTAATTCAAATACTTGCATTAGTTCTACAAATGTTATTAAGGAAGTAGATAATACAAAGCTTTAGTTAATGATATATTAACTACTATCCATTATTGTAAAATTACACTACAATAATTTATTGACTGCGCCTGTTTCACAGGGACAATTATGGATCCATTGACTTACATTTGCATGTAATTTATGTACAAGGTATGACTTACTTTGAATTGCTGAAGTTTGCAAAACATAAGCAAACACCTTGTTATTATCTTTTCCATACCGCATCAAACAACATATTTTGCTAGAAAAAAGTCTATATTCTACATATTCTGAATGCCTGACGTTAACTGTAACCTCAAAAACAATCTCCTCTTTGCCGGTCTTATTTACATTTTCCAGCGCGGTCTACATTTCATTTCAAATGCGAATAGTTATGAGTTTTTTCATTATGTACCATTAATTCTAAGTTATTTGACTATGTGCCTTTGACAATAATATATTTCGTATATTATTGATTCCGAATTTTTGATTAGGAAGCATATTTTGGAGTTTTCTTTTCATCCTCGTAAGAGGACCATACGTTACTTCTGAAAACTGGTTTTAGTACAGACGTGCGTACTTCACGTACTTAGTAGCCTACACTAATATTTAAACATGTAATGGTTTTTGTATATTACAAATTTATAAATATTATAAAAACAGGAATATGAACGTCGTAAATGTAATCTATTTTTGGTGTACTAACTTAACTTACAAATTTATTGGTTTAAGTACCTTAAGATATAAAAAATTTATTATACTACATAAAATGAATTATTATTAGACATTAGTGTCTATGCTTATTATACGTTTTATTGGACCACTATTCGTTCACTTTGAATGGCATTAATAATTTTTATTCTTTAATATGTCGTACCCCTAATCAATTAATATTTTATTCAATTTACATGGTTAATATAAAATATTAACCTAATCATAGAAATTTTCGCATTTTTCTCAGATGTTTCTCGATATTTTTGGTGTTGTATAGTTCGTAGTATATAGGTCTCTTATTATGTTGACTGTAATGGGCGCGTTTGTAGGATTGATTGTAACTTCAAGAATCTCGTCGTCTTCGAATACTGTAGTACGAGGGTTTCACATGATTGGCCAAAATAAAATGTGCTAAGACTTGAACACTTTAGGCCTGCTTTTGGACTATTGGAAACCTCGCGGCATTGTTTCTCTAACGACATTTTATAAATTTCAGTAAGGATTGAACATGGTAGTTCCGTCTACAGTCCACTTATAATACTAAATCAGACGTTTAATATAATTACTTCCAAATGGTTAACAAATTTCTAAATATATTGTATTTTATAACAAGAAAAACAGTTTTTATTGGAAACAGGATTTAGATAAGTATAAAAATAATGTCCACTATAGATTATTGAACTATGTTTTTGTTTTGTTCAAACACGAGCCTAATCGATGAAACATTCTGGAGAACAGTTTTACAACGAAAATATAAACATATCAGTCAAATACTGGCGACATAGTATTGATTACCCGGAATTGAAAATATATGGAAGTAACGTTTTTATTTTATAAATAATGAACACTTGCTGGAACAAGATACATCCATACATTCATCTATAAATAAAAATTTAATCTTGCCACAGGATTTGTGTAAGTAATAGAAAATATGTAATTTATTGTTTACAAAACAATTTAGCAATATTTGAAATAAACGTACCTGTTCAAAAGAATTATTTTTTTAGTACTGAGTAGCATTTAATTAACACCTAAGAATGAAGTTTGTTTAATAACTAAATTGTGTCAAAGGCTACACATGTTTATTTAGTTGACATCAATCGCTCTATGAACATATTGATTTTAATAGCAAAATATTAAATTTAAACATGTAATTTTTAAATAACGATTATTTTTTACAGATGTACATAATATTGATCTATTAGAGATAATGAGAGATGGAGAAATTTTTGGTCTCATATGGAGAGATGGCTTTATTTATGAGTAAACCAACAAACTAATAAAATTTTTCTTTTAAACTTTATTATTACTATGTTCTTAAAGCTAAAAGTTTTACTTAAACATTCATTCAGTAACATGTACGTTTTAGGCAGATAGGATGTCTTTCCTTATCAGATAAGACATTTTTCCATCTCTTCTTACCTCCAATAGATACCTCCAATATTCCGTACATCTGTAAAAATAATCGTTGTTTAGAAATGAAATTTTTAAATTTAATATTTTTGCTATTAGAATTAAGATTTTTATGGAGCGATTTAACTCAACTAAATAAATGTGTGCACCTTTGACACAGTTTAGTTATTAAACAAACTCAATTCTTAGGCGTTAATTAAATGCTAGACAGAACTAAAAATTTTATTCTTTTGAATAGGTACATTTATTTCAAACACTGCTAAATTGTTTTATAAGCAATAAATTGTACATTTCCGATTACTCATACAAATTCTGTGCAAGATAAAATTATTACTTACATATGTATGGATGTATCTTTCCCAACAAGTGTCCATTATTTCTAAAACAAAAACCTTACTTCCATATATTTTCCATCCAGCTAATCAAATCTATGTAAGGTGTAGTCTGTAAATGATACATAACCAAAATTTCTCCAGTAGTCTGACAGACTCCCATTCGAAACGCTGTAAATGGAAGTCGTAGCGATTGTCACAAATGCCGCATACAAATATATGATTACTTCAGAATTTAGTATCCTCCGGAAATATGATTCTCGGGCGCCAGATAAGTTTTACGCTTTAACTGTTCTTGTTGGTCCACCGGTCCTCAGTGGACTTACTTAGAGCACGTGCAGCTACGAGTACGTGAGTAGTCCAGGTGATCGTGTTCTAGTGGGCAGCTGAAAAAGATTCTTACTGCTAATTAGTGAAATAACATTAACGATTTTACAAAATACGTCTATTGGTCTTCATAAACAATACAAACAAAGAAAATGCAAAATTAAATCTCAATAAATCCAATATCAAATTACACAATAGCGCATTAATCACAGTTAGCGAATAAACAGTGGTTATAATAACAAAACAATAATTATGCAGGAAGCATGTAAAAGCGATATATTATACAACTGCTTTGGCAAAATGATTCAGGCGATGACAATGGCAGAAATATTAGGAACCACTACAGGTCACATAACACCACGGCGTTCAAGATCGCTAAGCGACTGAAACTAACCACGGCATTTATAAGCAAGAATCATACACTCTATCGGGTATCATACACTCTGGCGTTCGTAAGTTGGATTTATACACTAGTGGTATAGGAAATAGGTAAGAACAGTGTAATATATATGAAATCGCTTACCAAACGCGTTACCTATCCGGCGATTATGGCATGGCTGGCATCGATTGCTGACTGCTGCTGCTGCTGCTTCGAGTTCATAAAATGGACTGAATAATCCTATGTAATCTCGGTATTTATATACCAGAACCGTCAGTCAAATTTTTCTCAGCGTACGGGTCAGCGCCTAGCCAACCACACATCATTTATTTCCTGATATGGTCTCTAGACATTATAGTGTAGCAACAGCAGTTCAACGTAAAGCGACAAACCAATACATATATCAATTATTAACGGACGCTCTTAGCACCACAACATTTCAGCTCTCTGCTGTTATATAGCTACGAATATAGCGTTAGCGGCCAATGCGCGTAACGTATACGCCCCCACACATCACAACTGTATTTATGTTTTATTTTATGAAATGGTTTTTCAAGTACCGTGTTTACGAAATTTATTTATTTAATTTATTTGAAGTAACATGCTATGTTACAGCACTTTAATGATTTGTTTATATTTTGGTTGTGAAACTGCATCGATTAGGCTCGGGTTTGAACAAAAAAAAACACAGCTCAATAATCTATAATGAACATTATTTTTATATTTATCTAATTCCTGTTTCTAATAAAAATTTGTTGTGTTTCTTGTCATAAATTACAATATATTTCTAAATTTGTTAATAATTAAATTAAACGTCATATTTAGTATTGTACGTCGACTGTAGAGGGAAGTACCAAATGTACAAAAAAGCTGTATTTGGTCTTTGCCTCGGCCATATATTGTTATTAATTTAGTTGGTCATGGTTGGTCGAAGCACGTTTAATGAACCGAATGTAACGGAGATTATTCAAATTGTATATGTGTCTGTGTGTTCATGTCACCGACATACAAACTGACGATAAACAATATGCATAGACAATATGCTCAGCTAAAAAGTGCTGTTTTGTGAACACTGAGACTAATTATTTTTAATTGATAATTTTTCTCGGTTATAATACAGAAATTAGTTTTACCTCGCCTAAAAATAGGTGATTTGGCGTCAATCCCTTCACGGCATGTAAGAAAAGAGCCTAGTTGACACATATGCATAGGTTTTTTTTTTCTAATATTTGTTTTTATTTCCTCAACAATTATTAATATATTTTTCGTTACTAGGCGTGTTCGAGTGAAGTAATGATGTTTCGTATGGCTCGTCGATACGATGTAAATACGGACTCGATATTATTCGTCAATAATCAGCCGTACTCAAGGGATAGTTACAACCTAGCTGGTATGGGTGAGACTATCGAAGATCTATTACATTTCTGTAGGACAATGTATTCGATGAAAGTTGATAATGCAGAGTACGCTCTATTAACGGCTATTGTTATTTTTTCAGGTACTTATAATTCTTATGTTCATACGAAACTTGTTTATGTAATTGAAACATATAATATTTCTATCGAAAAATAAATTTGTACGAACTCGTTGCATTACTTTTCACATACAATTAAGAAATAATTAATATTCTTCTCGTATATCATTGAAATGAGTGTCTACACACTCAACTCTACTGCAAAATTTTGTTATATTGTCGCTACATTTTTAACATTCATTTGAGCCAATTTTCGTAGCATCTTTTTCATAGCAAAGTAGGTATCTCCGAATTAAGAGTTTTAACAAAACAATCACCTCTTCTGACGTCAAAAATATCGCCGTACACGCAGTTTATTCCTCTCATTTGGGAATAAATCAAGATTATACTGCGTACGCGCCATCAATTCGACATTTTAAATACTCAAAAACCAGTTGTTGGCGCCGATGTATGTGAGCTCGCTTTATATCTTCTGACAAACAAATGGTTGTGGGCGAGTCGGATTTGACTGTTCTACGTTTCTCTAAAACCACGAATGCGATATATCCATGTTTTTCGAATAAAATAGGAATCGATGTGTTTCGATGTGCTTCGATCGAACAATCGTGGATGAATTGGGTTCACCTTGAAAAACCCATACAATAGACTAATGATTACTATTGGGTTCATACGCATAAATCCAAGATTCATCACCTTTGGTTGATTTTTGAAATACTTTGATTATATTTCTGGATCATTTACGTTACAAATCGACACGAGTATTTTTGTGAGCAATCATTAAGTTATGCGTTATCCAGCAGCTTTTTCACACCTGATTCTTCATTTTAGTCAACGTAAAAAGACTAGCAAATATCCATCGATCAGCCATTCCGACATCAGATGTTCCAATAAGAGAGGAGAGTCACCTATGACTTACGACTAAGTTCGTCAAGCAATTTCACTATTCAAAGATAAAAAAGTTCCTGGGTTCGATGAATTACACACAGAATAGTCATAATATATAACGGCAACGGATTGCAAGAATAGACCATAAAATCTAGGAAACTTGTCAAATCTGTGCGAATGAGTAAAATCCAATTTCCTAGGGGTACCACAGGAAAAGGCAATCTTAAAACAATACAGTGATTCGTACATTGTAGCTTGATGAGGCAGATTTTGAAATGTTTCTGAAGGTAATCCATCAACGATCATTTTGTCAAAATTACATAAGGACAAATTTAGATTTCGGAAAGCGACTGACACGTGCGAGATCTTATTTGGCGTGTAGGTACTTTTCCACCATTGTAGAGACGTAAACTGTGATTTCTTTGGGTGCGTTTTCTGAAGGCAGTTGATTCGTCAGTATTCGTATGTATTTATTTTTAACAGAATTAATTTTCATATAATGCCTTTTAGGGCATGTGCGCGTGACAACTAAAAATAGACCGAATTGTGTTTTTGCGCTGAAGGGATGATCGTAGCGCTGCCCCTTGGCCGTTTTTGGAACCTCCCCTTCCAGTTTTGGGTCCTCAGCGAACCATTAGGGGTCCGACACGTGTAAGCTGGATTACGCAGAGAGGGGAAACGGGACATACAGAAAGAGGGTGAGAGAAAGGTGAGAAAGGGGAAACTAGAAGTACACATTAGACCCCGGAGCAGACCCAATTTCTCGAATGAGTCTCCAGGCTCCCCACCATGTAGAGCCGGAGAATACGTCTCCAGTCCAAAAATTCAAATATTAAAAATTAAATGTACTATTCAATGTTAAAGATCTAGTTAAGATACCTTTGGTTAAAAAAATACTTATTTATCAACACGAACGATCGCCATCTGTATTTATTTTATTTATCAACACGTGCGGCCCTCATGTGTATGTACATATTTATCTATTATTATAATTGCCTAAAACAGCAACGTAACTCCATCTAGCGCTGAGTTTACAGCTCAAACTATAGATAAGAATGCAGAAATCTGCAAATTTACAGAGCTGCTTTGTGTGCAGTTCTTGTAGATCCTGTGCAATGGCGAGGACTACCTGTACGTATGCATATAAACCCAGCAGCATCCACCAATTCATACGCCATCTATGACGAGGACTGCCTGTACTTATACATGAACAGCCTTCAACATACCATTTCATACTCCATTTTACAACAAAGTTAACGGGATGATGGATTCGTCGGGCAGTACTGAGGAGGGGAGTGATCTTACACTACTACCCGTGATTTTACACTACCACCCGTGGTAAAATACGGATACATTTCCGAAAATACTTTATTGTTCCAGTGATTCTATTGGAACCTAAAACACAAAAGCGAGTTATAGGAACTATGGAAGTACAATTGCTAGCTATACTAATGTATGCTTGTCATACCTAAAATACCTTAATTTCACGAAGTAACATAACAATCTGACTTTACCCATTTAATGACCAAGAAGAATTGTTAACTCAATTAAAACAAAACAAATGCGTCCGCATACAAAAGGTTCTCAGAGCGTATGTTGTTAAACTATCAAACTGTATGAAACAAACATCACATTGCACCTAACGAAAGCAGGGTTGCCTATTTACAATAAAGGCAATCTAGTATACTTACAGATAACTAATAACAATATTATGTTTACTATATATTTTTGCCTTTTTGTACACATTCAAGATTTTATAATCATCCGAATTTTTTATAACATTCTCAACAAAATCGCTATAGGCAATTGTTTCTCAGTACTCTTTGATAAGCCAAATCCTTGTTCCACATTCAAATAATTTGAGTTTAAAATATTTATAATGTTTATTATTTTTATTTTCACAACAAAACCTATAACTTTTTAAAAATTTAGTAATAATAATAATAATAATAATAAGAACCTTTATTTGGCATAAAAAACCCTAATACATTACAAACTAATTACATACAAGTATACAACTTATTCCCTATTTAAACTATATCATCCATATAAAATTCTTAAACCTAAATCTCTAAATTGATACTACATAACCTTTAAAAACAAAACAATACAAAAAAAAAATCTGCAATACCATTGTACAGTAAAAAAAAACTAAAGCAAAACAAAACACACACTACTCAATCCTCTAAAAAATTTAAAATTTAAAACCTATATCCTCTCTATTTTTTTCTTTTTCTTCCCCTTATTACTCCCTTATCCTTCTAATTTCCACCCTTATTTTATTTTACTATTACCTTTTTTCCCTTCATCCCTAAACCTTTTCCCTCCCTTCCCTATCTTCTTCTCTCCAATCAACGCCCCTTCCCCCTTTAACTCCCTCTACCTAATCCCCCGTGGCTGAAATGACCTGATATGCATCGTATTTTACCTCCTTTCTATCCCCCTTATCTTCTCCACTATTTTTTCCATAATTTTCTTCCCTTTACCACTTTGTTCTAAACACCCCCTCCAATTCCTCGCTTCCTCCCTTTCTTCCTTCGTCCATCCCATAAATTCGCACTCATTCGCCCAATGCTCCCGCGTTTCCTCCATACCTCCACAAATCCTACATTTTCTTTCACTCTCTCTCATCCAGTATCTATTCCCTCTCTCCATACTCCCACACCTGAACCTTGCTATCATTATTTTCACTTCCATACTCATATCAGACTCCAGATATCTTGGCCTCGCTCCTTCTACTTCTATTTCCTTGTACCTTTTATTATATCTCGATCCTCTGATTTTCTCCCTTCTCTCCTTCTCCATCCTTCATCTTTCTCTCTACTTCCATTTCCACTGCAACCCCATTCATCATCCTGTAATACCATTTTCCCATAGACCACCCACATCTCTCATACACCCCCTTTCGCTCCATGACCCAATTATTTCTTTTTCCTCCTCTATCCACCACCTCTTCCAAAGCACTTATATATACCTTCCTCACAATTCTTTCAGGATCTCCTAGCATCACCTTCCCTTCATAATTTACCCCTCTGTTTTACTCCTCTTACCCAGGACTTGTACCCGTTAAGCTCCTGTAATTTCAGCCTGTATCGACCTTTCCACTCCCAGAATCCTCTTTAGATATATCCCGATCCTTCTTTCAATCTCTTCTCTCTCCCTTACCGCCCAAACCTCTGTCCTAAAAATTTAGTATATATGATACCGAAAATTTCTCTCTAGGAAGCTCAATTAATTTCTCATTTTTTTTACTGGGAGGAAAGTCGCTTAATCCAGAAAGCTGGTCTGAATGTGGTTATGTAGACCCACTTATGCACACTAAGCTAATCAAAATGGTTACATGTTACTGCCCTACTAGTTTTATCGATCACGCTTACACTTTCTCTTTTATCAAGGAGATGACACTCGGCTACTAGATGGACTTAGTGTCTACGCCGCTCATAGTATTGCATTTGGTCAAACTCTCACTCTCGATCCGTCTTCTGATTGAGAATATCTGTCAGCAATCTAGAAATAGCATGTCAAATTTATTTTTCTTGGGAAATCCTATTACTGATGCAGTCCGGACAAAAATTGCCCCCAGACGAAGTCTATCTATGTTCAAGATCGCACCTGAAGATAGCGTATGTTCTATCTCTGAATCTGATGATTCTTCCAAATTATATGGAAATCTCTGTAAGGAAACTGTCAGTTGTTGTTACCATGACAGAGTTAAAAAACTTAATTTTTGTACTTTTATTCTCATATGAAACAGTTGTACAAAATTTGAACAATTTATTTGGAACACAACAAGCGCAAGAAAAACTATTGTGATGAGATGTTTAATTATAATAAATTATATTTATTATACATTCCTAATGTATTTATTATTATTGTAGAACGACCTGCTTTAATTGAAGGCTGGAAAGTGGAGAAGATCCAAGAAATCTATCTTGAAGCATTGCGCGCATATGTCGATAACAGACGAAGGCCGAAACCGGGCACAGTATTCGCGAAATTATTGTCTGTCTTGACCGAACTGAGAACGCTCGGCAATCAGAATTCAGAGATGTGCCTCACACTTAAACTCAAAAACAAGAAACTTCCACCTTTCCTCGAAGAGATCTGGGATGTCGATATGAAAACATAGTAGGCCATGCAAACGACGACGTCACACAGCGCTATCCTTTAAGATGTTTGTTTTTATTATTATTATTTAATTTGTTTATATTTATTTTATTGCAAATCATTTATTATTTATTTACCTATTTGCTTTTTCTATACGTTACATATGTGTGGATCGATAACTGAAAGTACAGCTACATTCGCGGAAAGAAATTTATGACCAGAATAATTATTGTAGTCATGAATTCTTATTTATAATACATTTTATCATTATTTAAATTGGCCTCCATCGTAAAGTTCATTTAATTTTTAGCGTATGAAATTGTGTTCACTATATTTTAATTGAGATAAATTGTTCTTGCATGATTAATCAAATGTTAGACCTGTTGTGAGAGTACCATTTTAAAATTAAGAGTACTAATTTTTTATTTGTTATGTTTTAATAGAAATTATCTGTTGTACATTTTAATTATTTAAAATTTATTTAAATAATTAAATTTTTTTTTTGTTAATTTATTGCTCTCACCACCTGAACACCCACTGCGGGCTATAAGCGCAATGGTAGCATAACCCATTAGCATATGAAATGGATGTAAATAATATTTTCTTGAAATTGTTTTATCCACATATTAACTTGATTTATTCAAATTTGTTTGCAGGGATCAATAATAAATTTGGGTGTAATTTTAAGAGTCTTGAACTTGCAAATTTCAAATTAAATGAAAGACAAATGTGGATTAAGCTACTGTTGCACTTTTTGTGTTTACAGAAGGTTAATTTAATTTAGTTCATGTTGGCAACTCGAAAAGTACTCGAATTATATCAGAATTGATCGGAAATAATAAGAACCTTTGTAGAAATGTTTAAAATAAAACTAAGGATGCCAAAAGCCATGAGTTCGAGGTCTTCTTCAAAGTCATCCATTTCCTTTTTCTAGGTTAAATTCATTAAATGGTTTCTATATTTCTATTTCACAATAAAGCTCACGTTGTTCTCGCACTTTAACTGAATTTTACACTTTTTATGACGCCTTCCCAATACGCAAGGCGTACATATTGGAGTAACACTTTTTGGCTTATTCTATCAACCCGAAGTCTTGGTCACAGGGCAAGTAGAAATTTTCAATTCAAGAGAAAATTTCTCTTGAATTGAAATTTTTAGCATTTTGAGTAAGAACAAGGATTTACCTAATTTATTTGCAAGGTGTTGAGATGGTGATCCCAAGTCATATGAGGGTTAAGCTATAAAACTAGAAACTTTATTTTGTCTGACGCATTAGTCTCATTTAGCTGTTTCATGATGAAAACGCAAAGTATGGTGATCCCATACTTTGCATTTTCGTTAGATTTAGGGATAAATTGTTTGCTGTAAAACGCCAGAAGTCTCTAAAATCCGATGTTCCGGAGTTTAAATTTTTTACTATTTCATCAGCGATACCAACAAAATACCCATTGAAAGCACCAGCAGTTATGTTACCTGACTCATTATTCCTACCCCTGCTAATATTTGCATTAATTATCTCCCACGCTCCTTTCGTCTTGTTTCCATCCCGATTTGCATAAGAGTTATATGCTTCACTTTTCTTCTTCGAAATAAATTTTGAGTCTAACAGATTTGTATTCCCTCTGTTCTTGGATGTTGTTTCTAATAGTCATATATAAAATGTAGTGTCGCGCATATCTTGAACAGACTTATTAAATAACACAATAGAGTCAGAGTTTCTGTATTTATGAACTATAACCTCGAGAAAACATCGATTATGAAGCCGTACTAATCTAGCGTTGAATTGTTTATGCAATTAACATTAAAGGTTGAATATAAATCAGAACTGGGAATGAAATCCCATGTTTCCATAGACAGTTGACAAACTTCAAAATGCCTCGCTTTGTAGGCGCATGTATTATAACTAGCCTCAGTGATAACCTTTCCTTATTTATAATTTCAATAATTTGACCATTATGGTCGGAGATTTCTGGGTCCAATACTGAGGACATGAACTATTTTTATTTAAATTTACGAAAATATTATCTAAACATTTTGATGCCCTGGAATTTTGATTGATCGTAAAACAGGAACCAAAAGAGATTAATAAATTTATCAGATCATTACGCGTTTTACAATTAACATTGATTTTGGTATTGAAATCACCGTTTATCACATCGCTTGTCTTTTATTATAGCTTACATATTCCAATGTTTAAAAAAGACTCATAATTACCATTTAATTACCATCTCACAGACTTTCTTCTGACATTTTGTTAATGGTACCAAGTTCTACACTTGGTTCATCACTTCTTATAAAATTTAAAACACCACTGTGCTCCGTCAGTTTTCTGCAGAAAGGTGCATAAATATTATACATAGGGTATTTCATTAATTCTGTCTCGAGTAACCATGATTCAGTTATACTAATTACTGTTGGTAATATTTCTTCACTCTTGAAGAACGCATCTTAACTCATTTATGTTATTTAGTATGGATTCTATATTAATATGATAGATTTAAATGTATGCAAGCTATTATGCTTTCCTAATCCTTGTTTTTTATTTACGCAATCTTCCAGAAAAATGATTTACTTGCACACCTCTTGGCCATGTTTCAGGCATCATTATCACTTCCTGATAAGTCACGTCTACTTAGATAAGTCACGGGCACTCTTTCTTCAGGGTATTTAGATTCTATTTTGACACAATTTACATTATTTATATGTTTTGTTGCTAGGTGCTGTATAATTATATCCTTTATTGTTTTAGGTTCTAATTTGGAAATATGTATGTGCAACTTTTGGATATGTTCGACACATCTTAAGTTAGTCAGAAGACTCTGCCCCTTACAATATTCATTTTGTTATTTTTCTTCTTGTTACTAACTTCTATCCCTTGAGTGTTATCTTATGTGCTCTGACTTACCAAGTTGATCGGCGCATCATTATTTTTATTTGAACAATATACAGTAATGGTTTGATTGTAATTAAATTGTCTGTTTACCATTTGTAATGACATTGTTTACTGTTACGTCATGTACCTACGTCGTCAATAATTTGATCAAATTGATTTACAGGGAACATGTCCGGAATGCGGTTTTTTTGCGACTATAGGATTTTGGCCCTCATTTTCACAATTTTTTCAACATCCTGTCAAACATTTGGACTTTTGTGATTGCTTATCACTTGATTTTCAGTGGTATCTATGTTTTGAAGCGTAACTTCCTATCTTCTCTTAATTGTAAATGTTTGTCGCTTATTTATCAAATAAATAAAAATCTTTGGAGTAGGAATACTGGTTTGGTTTGGAATACTAGCTTGATTTCAAAGAATCATTAATACTCCACATGATTGCAACAGATCGAAAACTTATTGCTGGAACGTATTAGCTTATAACATATTGAACGGTTGTTACCTTTACTTGTGCAAACATAATTAAAATTACTATTAACTGATTTTCTTTAAGAAATCAGATATAAAAGCAATTGCTTTCATTTTAGTTAAGACTTATATGTAATTAACTAAATTGAAGAACGTACTTAAAAGTTATCGATCAACTGTTATTTTAGATCTGTACTAATTTTCTTAATAATATTTATTTCTCGTGTTTTTTTTTATTTGTGGTATAATAGGTTATTGCGTATTGATGTCGTCGTTTTTTACTATGGAGAATCGAACTCAAACAAGAATTATAGATTGATACAAAATCTATACACTTAACGAATTGAATCGAATGCAACGGCTGTTGATAAAAAAAATGAAAGAGAAGATTCAGTGCGCGATAAGATTCGTTTAAATTTTGTAATGCAGGCTGTGAAAATAATATTCTTAGTAATTTAAATATATATTAAAAAAAAAAACAAACAAAACGAAATAACACTTAAAAATGGCATCTAGACTGTTAAGATAAAACTCTAAAGCGCCCTCTTGTTGTAGGAATAAAACATTTCGCCGTTTTAATAATTTTTTTAATTATACTTTTTACTAATAAAAATACTTTTTACTACTAATTTAATTTCTTAACGCATTATACGAACTGTTATAATATAGTTATTTAATTAATTATACATACTTAAAGACTGGAAAGGACTGACACAAGGTGCCTTCTGCAATCTTGACTGAGGGCCATATTGTCTGGATCAAGTGCAATTTCATCATCGGCAAATAGCAGGCCGTCCGTTAAAAACAAAAAAAAATTTAAATAAAACAATGTACGAGAACTGCCTGTACTGGAAATCATCATTTTTAAGTTTTTTTTTTCAATATTAATATTACAGGATTTGGATTAATTTGTAAAATGAATAAGTTTTAATTTATAATGGAATATTAATATTGCTCGGAAATTTTTAAACATTCTATTTTAGTATAAAAGAATACAGCCAATAGGGGCAATATCCATCTACCCTTAAAATTATTCTTAAAAATAATTCATGCTTAGATCGTGTGTCGTTCATATTTTATTGACTGTTATGTATTTATTACGGTCGAAAGTATAAAGGAGGTCTACTAGATGCGAGAAGAAAGTTTACATTAGATTTGGATAATTGCATAGAATTATAAACTTTCGGGCATAATAACGCATTTCTAATTGAATAGTGTACGAGTATTTCATAAAGTTTAAAGCAAAATTTTCAGGCCTTTTGTTTTGAATGCTCTCCCTTTTATCTCGTTTCAAATCACCCTTTTTTCTTGTACAACGACTCTTTAAAAATCAGTTTCATTTCTGATGTATTTCTCAATATCATTACCATCAAAAATTTATTTGAGGTGCTTTAAGAAAGTTCGGTTTCCTTCTTAACGATGTACCCTTTGGTCTGTCCTTAAAATTTTCCTTTGATTGATAGGAAAGTCGTGATGACTACCTGTGGTCATGGTCATGGGCGTAGGCGCAGCCTTGGTCATGGGGTTTAAATTAGTTAGAGTTTATACGGGCGAAGAATTAAGTCCCGACGCAAGTTCTTGCGCACGTCGTGGAATGGATTGTCTTGGGTTTTCACGCACACCTCTCGAACTGCAATAATATTCTCAGTTGATCTTGCATTTTTCTGACGAACCGGCGTTGTTTGGTCGACCACCGATCCGATAGTTTCAAATTTATTAACTACTCGACGAATTGTGGACTCTACAGGACGATCATGATGACCATAACTGATTTCCATGCGTTGTTGAATCGTGTAGCGTTCCATAATTAAATGACAAGACTAACTTCACACACATGTCTAATATGACAGCTGAATTCCTATAAATATGGTCGCGCGTGGTTGCCAAACATCGAGCGTATTTATTGAAAAACCCTTTATATGGGTTTGTACGATGTTGCTATATCTTCCTCTACCTTATGGTTTGGTATGAGCACTAGCAGTGCAACTTTAGAAATGTGGGGCGTTCTTTATTTCGTAAAGTGCCTGTTTACATATTTTACAGCAATTTAGGTCTATATCCAGTGTTTTTCGGGCAAGCTTAGTCAGAATGCCGTCCGGTACAGGGTCTTGTCGCTGCATTCGTTGCTCCATGCAGCTCTTTCTGGCTAAATGCGAAAATCTGTTTCATGGTGGACTCATCATTTTTGTCTCTCAATCATTTATGTCTCTCAAAATCATTGGTGATATTGGATTTGAGCATTTTTTATGAGCTTAATGCACTTGAATTTAACTTAAATTTAAAATATGCTAATTGGGGTTTTAATTTTCATTTCTATGGAAACAAGTTCACACTTACAAGGGTCAGCTACCAAATTTAAGATTGAACGCTCATTATACTTTCAATATTCCAAAAAAACTCCATTTATTAATGTTTCTTTATAATATGCCTTTCGTTGTAAGGTTAGTTATGCTGTTGACATGTTTCGGACACGCAATGACTTCGTTATCAGGACTAAATATAGTTTTTAACTAAATTGATTGATATAGACGAAAAATATCTCCACGTTGTTTTTTAAGAATTACCTATATCATGGCAAGGTTTTTTGCAATTTGAATTAATGTGGATTTTTTCGACTTCAACACTATGTTTGAATCAAGCTCCCTTAATCGATATCAGTATTGTTTACGCTTCTACACGTGTATTAAGCTCCAGTAAAATATTTTATCACATATGCGACGAAAAATTGTGTGGATTTCTTTTCGCTAGGGATATTCAAATTATATCCAAATTAAAACTTATAAACAAAGCCAAGAAGTCTAAGGTAGTTTAACTATTAGCTATATAAACCATGGTAGTAATTTGATTGATTTTCTCTGTATTTAAATTTTTACGAGGAACTTTATGAATATTCACAATTTATAGAATTACACACTGCATAGAATGTTGACATAGATTTAGCTGACATAGAATTAATGAAAATTGGACAAACAAAATCATTACTTATGTTTAGTTAATTTGTAATTATTACTACTAAATAAAATGAAGATTTCATCGTGCAGGTCGTCGTAAATAAATGTCGTTTGATATTGAAAGATGTATATCTTGCTAATGTACTGGTTTTGTAATATTTATACCCTCCATCACCATTATATTAAAATGAGTATCATCGATAACATTATTAATATACTCTCAGCATTTATAGTCAAATATTATTGACTTAGATTCTTAAGAAATCGCATCTTCTGGTTAGTATAAGATGCAATCGCATTCACTTTCACCGCGATTTATATTATAACTGAGAACAATTATATACGTTTTATTAATGAAATTGCAGCTAACGTTTTATTTTTACTCAGCAAAATAATACTTAATGATAATTATTGAAATTCAAACAAAACTCATAAAGTTTGAAAGACGTAAATGATCTTTTTAAGATTATTTCTGAACCTGTGCATGAATTTTTAAGATTTTGAAAATAACCAGGTTGTTGTATCAGAAAATAACAAGGTTTTTAAACGTCGCGCCAATCCATGCCGCGCTTCCCTATATGGAAATAGTTGAGCAAACCAGAATTTATTAGACATTTTCTAATGAAAATATTACCAAGTTTACTGAGAATGATGAAGCTGCAGTCACAAAATAAAAAAAAATTAAGCAGCGAAATACACATCAACGTTTCGATACAATTATTACACCACTTTCAATTTGATTTTGTATCAGTGACAATATAGGCATAATAACATTATTTAAAGCATTTTTGATGGTATGAACCTGTAAAATACATCGTTACAATGAGAAACATCAACATTGCAGTGGGAAACAACATCGTTTCAATGTAAAAATTTGAAGATGACATGAAATAATTCGATACGATATATGTGAAGGTAAATGCACCAGTAAAAACTATGGTAACAACAAGCGCCGCTGCAATTTCATAAAATTATTCCTCTATAAATTCAGTTCACGTCTGTATGAAGTAGTAACTAAATATGATCGCTACCCATCTCGGTACACAATTTTGAAAATGAGAGTTTAGAGCCGAAGATTTAATATAACTAATCATTTTGACGACATCTTGAACAACATGTTTAAATTGGTCAAGCATAGCCTTAGCTGCTAAAGTTGTTATGTGTACGGATTCGAAATTCGTTCAGATGCGGTCAGCGAAATGTGGGTTTATGGTAATTAAGCTTAAAATGCCCTTCTATCTTCGTTCGAAATCTATGCATTCACTCAATATAGCATTACCTAAGTAAATCTTGCATTAAGTACCTTCTTATAAACATAAGCTCTCTTCAACTTTCATAAAAGCGAAAGTTGTGTTAAAACTATTTTCGTTTGATTATATTATAAAATTTTTGAACACAATTAATTAAACTGCAATTTCATTAATAACATACCAACAATGTCCTATTAAAAATTTATATATATACTTATATTTTCATAATCATCTCGATGTAAAAAAAATCATATTTTCATAATTAACATAGCAACGAGACAGATTTATTTGTTTGACATATAAATTGTTTGCGCCATATAATGCCTTATTCAAATTTCATATTTTAACAATAGTTTTCGAGACAGCTTCCGATTTCTTTACGAATAGTTTAGTAAAATGATGTATCGGCAATGTTATCAATATTATCAAATAAATAAGTATCAGAAATTTATTATATAGAAGAAGTAGACGTTGAACATGTTCCATTATATTTATTTTTGCTTCATGCATATTAAAAATATATTTATGTACATAACAACATATTAATTTTAGTTTATAATTTTTCTAGTTCATGTTTATAGATATAAAATTTTATTCTACAATTGATGCTTGTATAAAACAAATTTTTGCCAAATTTTGAATATTGTTTTTCACGTACTAATTATTCTAGTCGTTTATAAATATAATGGAACAATTTTAAAGCTTTTACGTTTTGACTGAAAATGTAACAACATGTTTCATGTTATGTGAGGTTACTTATATTCAAGTGTATAATATTTTAAGATAATAATAACAGAACGTCAAAAATACAAAACTGTAATGAAAAAATTTCTAGGGGGTATATTTTTTATTAGTATAGTACACATGAGCCATGTGTATTATAAAACGAATCAAATGCACTGGAGCGTTATGCTTTCATCAACACGCTTCACTGCTTTCACTTTTCGCTTTTTAGAAAATATGAAAAGTTATTTAGAAATGTCTTCCGAGAAAATGGTAGTCTTCACTATGAAAACCTGTCTTCTCTCCACCACGTTTTTGTCTTAACTTTTCATCAATTTTCTAAATACTTTACAAGGTTCAATGCACCTTATTCAAACTTACTTTATCAAAAACCGGAATTCAACTTTTAAGCAACCAAATTAAAAAAAGTATCATATTACAACGCCATTACTACAAAATGCCATTATATTTTTGAAATTCTCGTCTCAGAATGAGACTCTATGATCCTTTATCTGTCGAGTGAAGAAAATTTGAAACAAATATCTATAGTAGTTTCTGACAAACTCGGGTGGAGCAAACGTAATGTTTTCAAAAACAACCATTTCCTTTGTCTTTCACCATTTCCTTGTGGTTTCGCAAATTCCATCAACAAAATCAGTTTGTAAGCAACCTGCCCCGCCGATGCAATAGTTTTTCTCCCTCTATATTATTACCTGAACATTAAATGTGTTTTATTAGAAACCATGAACGTTGCAATGTACTATACTATTGTTATCTAATCTATATTGTCAGAATGTTTATTTTTTATTTTTTTATACTGCATTTGGCAAGTTTAATAAAGAGATTTATTGAAATAATAAAATAAAAGATTAAATAATAAACCAATATTTTGGTTTATTATTTTAATCTTTTGATTACAATAAATTGAGCAAAAGAAAATCAAAGATATAGAATACATACAAGATAATTCATGAAAATTTTCGCTTTCTAGATAAATTTTGGGAAACAACTGTGGGATGTCCCTGAACCCAAAAAACATAGCAACGAGACAAAGTTATTTCTGGAAAATATGTATGGCTGCGTGAAACCAACATAAAACAATGTCACCGCTTATGCCACGTAATTTAGAATTGTTCACTGTACTCTTTCGTACGTAGATTTCCAAATCATAAATGATACCGCTGATACTTGCCCTTGCAAGTCCTTAATTCCCCACTTATGTGGTTTGTCTGTGATAAATTGTTTTAAAGAATCTTTAACTTTGATAGGTCTGTCGAGTTATGCTCTTCAGCCTCTATTGTTATAAAATTTTCTCTTATTGCGACAATAAAAATTCGCACTTTTATAATTATCATCACCTCATTTAATTTCGGAATCATCATTAAGATGTATATAATTTCGCAGCTGATTAAATCTATTTCATGACATTACATCAGCAATAGACGGGAATATAGTTTCTTCAGTCCGATACAACCGATAGCTATTACCAGTTAGTATGTGAATTCCAAGAAACTGACATATTTCAGAATAAGTTGTACCTGTAGGTAGAGTGTCTCTTCTTCTGACAATTACACATAGGACTACGTTGTTGATCATATTGTCATCAAATAACTTTTTACAATAACTAGGACGTGTTAAAAGTGTAACTTATATTACAACTTTTCTCTACATCATCTATATCTTTTCCATAAAGTTTGACGACTGTTCTTAGTTGTAACTAAGCAATTTACCGGTATATTATCTGGAATATCTTCATCATCTTCAGTATTTTCTTCTCGTCTTTAAACTATTTCTTCTTGTATATGAGTATTTGCGATATTCATGTCGTTCTTCTCTGGATCAGTATCTAACATATGTCGCGTTTATTTTTGATATGACATGGAGTTTGGCTCGTTTTCACAAAACTCTGTGAGTTGCAACAACTCACCGATTCATTCGGAACAGATTCTAATTTGAAATTAAAGTGTCTAAAAAGACACTTTAATTTGAAATTTGGTAGACCTAGACGAATTTTATTAATCAAGGTTTTAGAAGGTGGGCGTAGTTCTGAAGGAACAACTTTCCTCCTAGGTAATAAGAATGGTCAGTTTATCTAGGTAATAAGAATGGTCAGACGTTGTAGCTACTATTAATATGTGACGCTTGTCTATTTGAAACTGTTAAGCAGCTTGAAAGAAGCAAGTTTGGTCTTGCACATAAATAAAATACACTGAATAGTAATAAAAAACTAAAATCACCTATCTGTTTAAATAATCTATTTCCACATCTGTTTAAATAATCTATTTCCACAAATTATTTATTATTCTGACGATAATTAATCAAAGGGCCAGGAAAAGAACAGATTCACATTCATTCTATTGCAATAAATATCGACACGAATATATTTAAGTTTTCCACTGATTTGAAAATAAGTATACAGTTTTCCTAAGAACATAAGAGAATTTATTCTTTGAGCGAATACAATTTATTTGTCCATCTGTATGGGCTCACTACATAAATAATAATAAATTATGCGACGATTATTGATTGTACGTGAATATAGATTTATTTGCCAACGATATAATTTATTTCCAAGTAAAACATACACGTCAATACTTTTTATCAACATAAAGAAATCAAATTGGTTTGTTAGCACTTGAGATTAATCAAGTACTGAGAGAATTGAGTCGTAGCGAATGCTAAGCGACTTCACTAAGCAGAGTGTCGTGAAGTATTTTAGAAATTGAAACTTAAAACTGGAAACGGACTGACAAGAATCGACTAACGACCGTTCTTATATATCTCCCACGAAAACCCCAAAACGGCTCATGGGACTCACAAAAAGGGGAGTAGCTCTGCTCTCAGAAGCCCTCGGTCGCAAGAACTTTGCCTCGTTCTCTAACTAGTTTACTGTCTATATCTCTCCTACTGTTAAGTCTAGCATTTTTTTAAACAAATTGACTGGCTACTAGGTCGTTTTGCAGTTTGAAGACTGAATCGACCCGAAGAGGTCCGGAGAATAACGACCGTAGGCAGCTACTATTAGGAGATGAACGAAATGTCTGCTATGAAGCATCTATCGACGTCCGTTTTATAGAATCAAATAGATAAATCCTAAGATTCTTTTGTGTGAGTAATATTAACCTATGTCTATCCATTAAACGAGAAGTTTAATATCTATATCTATACAGTAGGGCCTTATTATTTTTCGGGATTCATTTATTCAAGAATAGTTTTGCTTGAATTCTTTAAATAATTAATCTTTAGACATTGAAGTCTTTATTTAGCGTTTTAAATGTATAGCCATTTCTATGGTTACAATGTTCCGAAATGTTGTTAACTGCTCTTCATACTCATTATCATTTTCTTCATCAGTATCCATATCTACATCTGTCTCATCACCTTCTAATAAGACTAACAGGCGCCTTTCCTCTTCTTCGGTCAAACCACACATTCTTCTAGAAAAAATGGGTCTGCTAATTCATAAAAATATATGTTCCAAATGCAATAAATAATTCATTTGACACCAAATGTTGTCATATACTTTGAAGGTTAATTTGAACAAAAAAAAAGTTATGTGCTATATAGTATCCCAGATAACAATCCCCTAGACCAAATAAATTATAATTATTATATAAACCCTTATAATTATTTTAAATAAAAATACTGGTACTTACCTCATCAAATAATGCCGCAAAATCATGACAGTATTCGCTCCAAACTATTCCCATGAAAACACTTGTATAATGTCAACAAATGCGTATTTATGTGCCAGTAAGGCACTCTATGAACATGAGTTAAAACTTAATTACAAAAATTGCGTAAAACTTAAAGTAGACAGTTTTGGTAGACAACCTTTTATATGTAAAAACCATATGGCATCGTTGGACTAGAAAGGGTTAAGGCTTATTTTAAGTCATCGTTTTTCGAGTATATGTAACTTTGAAATTAAACTTACAAAATGCTGATATAAAGTAAGCCTTAAACAGAACTTTTACAAAATCCAATGCTTTTTAAAGATATTGTTTTGATGTAGAAAGGAATAATGCAACTTTAGACCAAAATTCCGGATTTAAATAGTTAATCATTTAGTTTTAAACCGCTTGGGACATATTTAAATAAATGAAATAAATTTTATTTTTAACGGAGATTTCTTTTCGTATAAAAATATTAGTAGTAAATCAGTCAAAACGTAAAATTACATCAGTTTATCTGTTCAGAAAAATTAGTTTAAGACAGCTTAACACATAAATTATTACTTATTTTGTTTTACTTTATTATTATTTTTATTTTTTGGAACCGATCAAAACTCAGGAAGTACAATGTTAAAGTCAATTCTATGCAAAAAAAAATGTATTAAGCAAACTTTTAAAAATAGTACATATTGTGTAGATACATATGTGTAATGTACAAACATTGAAAATATTAAGGTACAAACTTTCAGGATATGTAAAGAGTTATACTGTTATTGTTGAATAAAATAAATTGAAATAGGAAGCTGACTTAATACCGTGAATAATTTCTGTCTCTATCATACTATATCATCATCCAGTTTCAGATGTAAAATTATTACATTCATATAATACACAAATATCGTAAACTTAAATAATGCCCGTACATTGTAATATACGATTTGACTTCACAGATTAATCTTTAAATTTACTGTGAAGTTTGTTTTCCGTTTAACAATTTTATGTAAAAAAAATGTTTTGCAATACACATTGGTACGCTTCTTTATTTTTATACATATTAAGATTTTATTACATCTTATTTAAATTATATTTTGTTCAAATGTACAATAAATGAATTGTTCTTTGAAATCCATGCCCAGCTAGTGTAGTGGTATAAACACCTCACCGGAAATCGGCGGACTCTGCTTCAATTCCCGTAAGAGGTAGCGTTTTCAAAGACACATGATTATATTAATTTCAATCATTAAAATTAATTATAATTTGTTGCGAATACGAATACGTTTATAGAGCTCCCATGCTTATCTCATTATCAAGCGAAAAAGCGTGTTACTTATCTTCAAAACAACCAGGGCATAAGGGCGACTTGCGAATCCCTTTTTTGGAACACATTCTACATTTTCGAAAAACAGATTTCTTACGGGATTTAAGTCCAGGAATGCCGGAATTTTTTTCAGGCCAGTGATTCAAATTCTTTCTTGTTGCTATAGAACCAGATTCAATTGAAACTGTTTTGTATCGTCTGCTATCGTGTTTGTGTCTTTTCATTAGGTCTTTTGCTTCCATGTTTGGTGTAGTTTTTAGCAATAATTTGGCAAGATTTTCCCTAAATTAGAGAAATTTCAGGTTTCTACAGTTTCCATTAAAATACTTGCGGTAAATTCAAATTGTCCAAATTTGACCTATATTCACCATCTACTTCTTCATATTGATCCATCTCAACATCATCAAAAAGCTTAGTTAACCTCTCCATTTCCATTTCATACGGATCCATCTAAAATGAAAAAAAGGGATTTATATGCCTTCCTGATATATAAATCGAACGGAAATAATATTGTTAAGGACTCTTAGTGATAAATACAAAACGAAATATAATAAATACTCGTATTTGCATCCCTTTTTCGTAGATAACGTAAATCAAACTAGCACATGTTATCACTTATACACAGCATGTGACACTACGGACACTACTGCAAGTTGACCATGTTATTTAATGGCGCAAATGACGCCGTTCAGCGTTGTGCGTCTAACTGTCAATCTAAAGGCGTACTGTCAATATTGAGCAAACGTATTTTGGTGTCTGTGACCACAGAGAGTATCAATGTGTAAACGCCGTACAGCGTACTGTAGCAATCGAGCAAATTTAGCTTGGCGCTGTACTTGGCTCTTTTTATTAACCCCCTAATTCATCTCTGGTATTAGCTCTATACTCTAAATGTAAGAATTGAATAATGAATGTGTGATAGTATTACAGCCGTAAATAACTTAATTCTTAATTAGATAAATCAATCATTTCGAAAACTAGTTTTCGACCTTAATATGTTTCATGTTAAGATGTTTTTCGACCTTAAGAGAGTTCTCACTTAAGATCTCATTAGATAAGTTAATCTTTTCGAAATGAATAACTTATGTAATTTATACTTAATAGTTTTTTACGGCATAAAGTAATACTATCATACATACATTATTCAATTCTTACATTTAGCCTGTATTAGCTAATACTAGAGATGAATTAGGGAATTAATAAAAAGAGACGTTGATTGTTAAAGTTCTGTTCATCTCGATTGTGGAGATGAGTTAACACCTGTAATGCTTGATCTTACTTAAGACGTCATTTCGTCTAACTACCATCTACGTTCGTCGAACTCTGTAATAGTGCATGTGTACATTATATACAGCATTTTCAAATTTGTTTAAAGAAGCCAGCATGGTGAAGTAAGCAGAGTCGTCAGACAATGAAGCAGAAATGGTTCAGCTACCCTGTCTGACTTTTATAATCTAAGTGGTTGTTTCATCCAGTCAATATGTAGTCTTCGAAACTTAGGTAATTAACGCTCCAGCATTACTTCAGATCCGTAAATGCTTTATACGCGTTTTGATCATTGCCTTGACTATTTATTTTACTTCTGGCCTAAAATTTATGTTGCCTAATCCCATATTCTTATCTTGTATATGAATATGCCTTAAATTTGATTTTCAACGAATCCTAAAAGCATTCATTCTTTAGGCCCGTTAAGGTATTGTAATGAATATACTACAAGCGCACTACTATGATCGAAGAAGAAAGTAAGTTTACCTCTACGGCTACGACGATTCCGATGGTTTGATTGATAAGCACTTTTGGAGCTGAAAAACTGATTTATGGAAACGGTCTGTCTGAACGTGTGTGATACTTTTCATCTCTAATAACTGAAAATTCATTTAATTTATTTCACTATGAAAAAATTACAATTATAAAAAACTTTATATAATTGTAATTATCGTTAAAAATGGAAATTCTGTTCATATTTTGGTAAAAATTTAGAAGCGTAGTAATAAGCAATTGTTTACATTCTCTATAGTTATAACACTGCCAAATTATTGGACTGCCACCGAGTAAATGTAGTGTTTTTCATATTTCTGAGCAAGAGCTCTTCGATGTTTTACGTCTTCGAATTAAATACACGCGTTTATAATATAATAATGAACAAAATAAAATGTACGGACATTGTTATATGTAACAAATATGAAAACAAACTCATCACATGTAAAAAAAATGCTCTCAATATTTACATGTTCACTGGAACTTATAACCAACATTCGATTATATTAATACTATTATCATCCCAATTATTTATATTTTAGAAAAGAAGATCATTATATACACGTAATATAATGTGTGTGTGTACAAGATAAGTCTCCGAGTTGTCTCCAATCTTGTTTCTGTACTAAAGCAATCTAAATTTAAAAACAACCTATAGTGCAATAGTCAAGCAATGACATTACAATCACAATAAAAAATTGGAAGGATAACCTCGTATAAGTTGCATTCGGTGTTATCACGTTCAAAGTTCAAATTACATCCCACTCACTTCCGGTCCATGGAATTCCATTCCTCGATGAAGGCATGATCCATTATGTTCTACCGTTTTCGGTGCTATGCAGTCTAAACCTACTTTCTACCCGTCTGTCCATCTGGTAGGTGGGTGCTTTCTGAATCTCAATGTGGTTCTAAAGCGCTACAGAACTCTGCGTATTCCTGTCCCTCGCGATTGCAGTGTAGCTGCTTTCTCGATGATATACTCAACTATAGTACGCCGTCGTATCTCCTCATTTCTAATTCCACTCTTTCGGTGGAATCAGAAATGAGGAGAACCTCCCAGCATCCGTCTCTCCATGGCTCGCTGTATCATTCGAAGTCTGTCTGCGTTGTGTTGCGTTAAAGTTACAGTTCTGGGCCTGTACATAACAACTTAATATGCACATATCAAACATATAATAACTTTCTTTTTAGATTAATTGTTGTATTCCTTTCATTGAGAATGAAGCCCAATTTTCAAAGGCTGCAGAACAGAGGCCAAATCTTCTTGTTATATTAGAGCCTTGGTTTTCTCTGCCGAGGCCGACACTAGATGAAGCCAAATTGGTGTAATGTTCTACTTAGATGTACTTTTTATTAGAAGACTTATCTTGTATAGTTAGATGGTTTTGGTTTTATAAGCGGATGATAGTTTGGTTTAGATTAGATACGTCATCTACATATTTATTTTTAACAAGATTTTTATTGAAGTTTACAGATATATCTGATATTGTATGTATTGATAAAAATATGTACTCTCATAATAAAGCATATGTTTGTATTGATGTATTGAAAAAATATACAATTTGATTTAGAACAGAGAAACTACAATTCAAATGTAAATATATTTATAAATATTTTCATTTATTAAGAAATCATTTATGCACTGAACTTATATTGTGATCATTTTCGGACAGTTCTCAATCTTCAAGCTCACATTTAAAATAGTTACAAATATAGGAAGATTTATGATAAAATTGATTCACTTTAAAGATTGAAGTGAGTTTGGTACGCTCTTTGCTTTTTATTCCAAACCACCTCTAATTTTTAAATTATCAAAAATTTAAACTTGAGCTGAAAACATTTTGAAATTCGAAAATATAATAGCGTAAGAAAACTGAAAGATTGAATTGTTATTGTTCAGTTATAATTTGAGATTATTTCAGACTACTTTTATAGTATATTTTTATAAAATTAATGATATCAACTCACCTCAGCAAATTTCCTTTTAAAAGGTTGAATTGTGTAGGTGCCCAATTTTGTGAGTCTAACAAAATGTTACAAAGAACATGTAATATATAAGAATTACATTTTGAATACATAATGCCCGAAACAAATAATTACCACTCAAAATGCAAAAAGATCACTTTTTAAACGTCAAGCATTGCTAATTACATAAAACAACCTCTGGGAAAGGGAGTAACTCCAATTGGCGTAAGGCAAGCTCCAAAAAACTTCTTGGATATACCAGACACTTGGTATGGGGTGTCAAGACAAAATTCTAGGTTAGCAGCAAATCTTTAACTTACATCAAGTAAAATTAAATTTGCTGAAATGTGTTGATTTCACTAATTAAACCCCTTTCCTGGAAATCGCTGTCGCTTCAGAGAGACCGTGACTAGGTATTGTGTTGTATTTGGTTCAGTTAATGGCTATTGTTCTTTAATGGTATTCTTCTGTTTGGTGTTCACGTGTGCGTTGGCGTTGACACAGATAGATTCCTCAGAGGACGACTCCCAAATTGCCCATTAATATGTATACTGTTTGCATTGCCAGTGTTTTATTATATTTCTCAAGCATTAGCTCGATTGTGTTTTGAAGTAACTAGCTTACCCATTCTCTTGTTCAATCAAGTTTCAAATGATTGCCATTATAAACACGAAGAACGTATGCTATGGAGCATCATCTATGCCCGGGTAGTCTCGGTTATTTCGAATGTGCACATGAAAGATTCAAGGCGATCGTGTCCGATGAATAATTTGTCAGCCAGAAATCTCTACGTGTCTTTTTTATCCAAATTACGTGTATATAATCGTGGGTAGGTATTTTGTGCTCACAATTACTTTTAACAATGCTCAATGCTTTCAACAACTCTCTCAATTATGCTCACCGTTACTTTTAAATCTTGATGTGTTACTACAACTGGAAGATCGTCGTTTTAATTCAGATGACAAGCCGTTTTAATACTCATGATTAGAATATTCGTAGGCTGGTCTCTAAAAGTGGCCCCAAAACCATTTCTTATTGAACCTATTGCAATGAATTGAAAGCGTTACATATGTCGGTACGTAGTCTCGTGAGGACCGCTGTTTGCTTTAGTGATGCGTAACACCTCGTTTTAAAATGATAATTAGGGAGTAACTCTGTTTTCATTTCTGAAGCCTTAAAAAATGTAACTCATATAAAGTGAGGGGAAATAGAACCGACTCCTCGAGTATTTATAACGATGTAGTAATGGGTCCCTCAATGGAGGGTTCATTGTCATGAAAGGACTTTTCAAATACGAAGCGAATCATTATTTATGAGGAGTTCCTATTTTTTTTTCAAAAGAAGAGTTCCTTTTTTCGCTCCTCTTTTTTTCAATGGAGGCTCTTTTCTCAAAGAGGAACTCATTAATCGATATATGACATTAAGAGCTTACGCGCTAATGATAATGCTAGACCACATGTACAACGTAACATCTTTTAATGCTAGTATTTAGTAGTGATGGATCCCTCATTTATGAGGTATCTGATTTGAGGCCTCAATGTCTTGAAAGGAGAGAGGGAGTTCCTCTTTTCAAATACGAATCGAATCATTATTTAAGAGGAGTTCTACCTCTTATTAAGAGGACTTTTTTCAAAATGAATTCCTTTTTCTTCAATTTTGTTCTTAAACCGTGGCAAAATCACAATCAGGGCAAATCACATAAACGGTTTATAGTTTGAATGATGATTGCATGTGTGGAGTTAAATAATGTCTACGCGGCGCAGAACCTGTACATTTATGTGGATATGTGGATTATGTTTATAAAAGTGATCAACCAGCAAACTTACGTGCTGTCGGAAAATCGCAATCCGAACATATGAACGGCTTTTACCCGGAGTGTTTACGATCATATATAATTAATTAGGGTTTGCATACAGTTTTATAACCACATACTATGCATATAAACGCTTTTTTACGATCAATTTCCATTTTACAAACATGAACAGGGAGTATTGACTCCATAGCGATACTTCCTAAAGTAACTAATGCAATATTATCTTCGGTACGTCTATACATTTTGCAAGGCATTTTATTCAATTTTTTTTTATATGAAGACTGAATATTATGCGAGGAGTTACATTTTTACTTCCCGTCCACACCGGTGATGAATGTTAAGGGATGTATTGCAATCGTGCAAAATTTCAAATTTCACCCCAATTTCAACAGATCTTCTCTTGAGGTCCCCTAAAGCAATTTTGTCAATTTTTAAATGATGTCTATGAACATGATTGTGTCTAAACAGTTCAACCAGTTGCAATCAAATTTGGCATACCTATTTAGGGCTAAGGACAAGGCCTGTAGATTTAGGAAAAATCGACTCACCAGAAGTGACGTCACCACCGGAAATAAAACTACAACTTCAACTGATTACAACCAAATTTGATATGAATAATCTCTATGGAAAACTAAACGTACTTGCAAAATTCAGGCACTTCCGGTAACCGAAGGTTTCCTCTTGGCGGATTTAAAGATTAACTAATTGTTTAAGAAAAGTTTTGTCTATGGCTTTAGGGTTAGGTTAACTTTTGTGCATTTTTAGTGACTTTCGCTCACCGGAAGTGACCACATATTGTCTTCAAAAGTCTATCCAATTGAGCTGCCTTATATGTTTTTAGAATCACTGAAAAAGATATTATGCAAAGTATTTTTCTGCTGACTTTCCTCATCATCTGTATGCATTTTGTGCAAAATCGATCAACCGCAAGGCACGTTATTTTATACGATGGCTTTGCAATATTACTCATTTCAACTAAATTTTACACCCATTTTCAGTTCCAAAACATGTAGTGATGCACACCAAATTGTATATTAATTCCTTATACTTTTATAGTCACTTAGTTCGAGTCTTAAAATAATAAATCGGATCAAGATTTTGAAAAACGAGAAACTCTTCGTTTGAAAAAAGAGGAATTCCACTTATATAATGATTCGCTTCATATTTAAAAAAGAGTAACTCTTTCATTTCATGATTATGAGGCCTTATTTCATAAGACGGACTTTTATTTCAAGAAGACTATTTTCTCTCAACTCATATGAGTTACCTCCTTTGAGGTCTCACACATTAAAGAGAGTTACACCCTCATTTTCATTTTAAAACGAAGTATTACCCATCAGTAGTGATTGGTAATGAAGCCTCATGTGAGTGAAATTAAGGAGTTACTCTTTTTTCAAATACAAAGAGAATCATTTATGAAGAGTTCTTGTTTTTCTTTAAAAGAGGAGTTCCGCTTTTTTCAAACGAGGAGTTCCTCATTTTTTTAAACGAGGAGTTCCTCATTTTTCAGAGGAACTCAATCGATTTATTGCATTAAAAGTTTTGTTCGTTAATGATGCTTTTGCAGCGGCTGCCATGTAGGGATGGGTTTCTCGTTTATGAGATATTTAATTTCAGGCCTCATCATTATGAAATGAAGGAGTTACTCTTTTTTGTTAAATATGAGGTGTCATTATTTGAGAGGAGTTACTCTTTTTTTTTTCAAACGAATCCATTATTTTCATTAATGATGATGATCTTGGTGCAGAACGTTGGTGATTTTACTTTGATGTGAGGCTGTTGCGTCACACTTGTATAATAAAAGTGTTGTCATAAGTATTACGAAAATACGTAAGTTAATAGTATGTGTAATTTTCGTTTGTTTTTCTTTGAATAAATAATCTTTGAATTGAATTGCTATAGCAAACATTCAATAAATCGCTTCCTTTCATGAGGAGTGTACGCAACTAGCAAACAAAGAGGAAACGAATAAGCGGCAGATATCACATCACATCATACTAAATACTCAAAGAGTCGATTCATTTCTCCTCACCTCATATGAGTTGCCTCTTTTGAGGCCTCACAAATGTTACCCATTACTACCATCAAACGATGTTGTTACGTTGTGCAGGTGCACAAGCATTGTCATTATCGAGTAAACTCGTAATATAATAAATCGATTCATTTGTTCCTCTATTCAAAAATCGAGAAATTCGTCGATTGAAAAAAAGAGGGACTCTTCTTTTGACAAAATGAGGAAATCCTTGTTTGAAAAATGAGAGACTTATCACTAGTTTATTTGATTCGCTAATGAACTAATGACCTTTACGAAAATCTATGTTGGCTTCTAGATATTTCTTCTTTTTGGTGGCAGGTTTTTAGACCTAACTTAGCCTAATAATTACAATTTCATTACAATTTCAATTTTTTAAATAAAAATTATAAGTTTCGCTGTTTTAAATTGATTGGCATTGTTTCAAGAAAAACAAAATATGGATTACAGTGTGATGAATTGTACTACACTTAGAATAAAAATATATCGAAATTATACAATAATGTAATTTATTTTCAATTGATATGAAGGAATTCCAAAATATATGTACAATCAAGACATTAATTGTCTAATTCATTAACACTGCTATAATTTTAAGAACTTTTACAAGCCAAATCACGTTATTTCAACTCGTATTAAACTATTTTAGATTAGACTTTTTATATTTTTTATATTAATAAAACTCAAATTAAATTATTAATAAAAGATAAACAACGTCTTTCTTGTAATTATATTTTGGAATATCTAGGGTACAGAGAGAATTTTAAACTAAAATACTATAACATTTTGTGACTTTCGACGGATCTAATTTATTTAAAAAAGAAAAACAAAAAAGAGAAAAGAGAGATATTTATAAAGAAATAAAACTATTGTAATGTTATTAAAAAGACAGAAAGAATATTTATATGAAGTGTTTATATAATTGTGCATTTTAATTTGAGTAAGTAAAGAAATCAAGAATTATAAATATATAACGCTTTACTGTTAGCAAATAAATGACGGATGATAAACCATTCCTATTGTTTCAGAATCTTGTTATTTGAAAAGTGCAATATGTACAAATTAAAACATTTTAATTTTACTTTTTATATATAAAATATATATTGTTTAGTTTTCATGTATATTAAAAGATTATAGAATATGTACTTTTATTATTTTTACTGAGCAAGCTGGCGCGGCAGTATTAATATTAGGTTCTTTTTTTATTATTATTTATTTAAGCTGTGCAGTCAATTTACTTTTTGATTTTGTATATCTTGAATTTTATATGTATATGATCAGATTTAAAGAGCCTGTTTTTAATAAAATGATTACCTGCAAATTGACTTGTTATATCGAGTGTTGTAAAGGAATGATATGATTATATTTTGTGCAGTAAACAGTAATTCAATAGTATTTTCGCGTGTTTCATTTCTCATCCTTTTCAAAATCTGACTTATTATGGCTATAGGTAAATATCAATATAGTTGATATCCTTCAAAAGCAGTGTAGCATTCTGTCTTGTGCTGCGAACACGTAAAATGTCGACACTCCTTAAAACATACTTTTCAGTAATTTCTGCTCAATTTATATTTCATTCTCTTCAATACACGTTGTATTATATCACAATAATTTTATTTACAGATAAACTAACGAGTTTAAAGGCATAATTTACTTTAATGGAGCAAATCAATGCGCCTATACACGTTCCGCGGCAACACCCTGTATAAAACTTAATATTATGATTAAAAATCTATCCCTCTAATGATTGAATATTCTATTTCCAGGAAACAGGAAAGTGAAACAAGACGTTTACAGAAGAACATATCAATACTAATAGCAGCGCCGGGCTTGATGATCTAGCACCAATAATTTATTAAAGACTGTATTTGCACTGTAACTAAACCTTTAGAATACTTGTTCAATGTATCGCTTGAAACATATCCGGTACATATCCGAACCAATGGAAATCCAACTATTGACTTGTCATTGACACCACTTCTTGAGTGAGTCAAGATCTTAGATCGATTGATATAGTTTTAAATCACCTGCATATAATAAAATATGTGCGAATTCCATTACATCAGCTAGATCCGTTAAACAATATAGGGTTGCAAAATGACCCTTGAATAACCCCTCATACAGCATCAATTGTTCCTGAAGTAAAATTCTCACTTTTTACATATTGAGTTCTACCGGCGAGAAAGCTTTCAAACCATGTGAGAAGTACACCACATAAGGCCTTCAATTTGGCTGTACACGCAATTTTGAACTGTACACGTTCAAAATTGTGACATGGAATTGGGCTAGCTTTAACAGGATAATTAGGTTTAAGTTCCAGTCAAAACACATTCAATTCATCTGAGACAGATAGATCTATAGTTAAGCTCGGTCGTAGATAGAATTTATAGATCATTATTTTGGGGTTTTCAGAATAAACAGATACTATACAATTTGTAATTAACCAATAATCATTAGTACCCTTGCTTGAATAAAGAAAAAGAATCCACTTTAGTAAAGCAAATCCGATTCATAATTAATCAAATGAAAGTAAATAAAACGCCTCAATGATTTAAATACTGCAATGTTTCACAAAAGATAATCGAGTTACAATCGAATTATTTATTACATATACTATCATAAATAAATGTGGTTAATAAATTTAGGGGAACAATAAAGCAAATACTTATTAATGTTTATTTGTACTACATAAATATTAATTTGAATGCAACATAGTTTTCCTTCCAAACGGAAGTAAATAAAATATCTACTCAACAGAATTTAAAACATACCACTTCGAAAATGATTAATAAGCAATTGGTTGACCCACAACATTGAAATCAATTAGTTACTCAGAATAAAAGTAAAATAACTTTAACGTGTTTTAGTTCTTTTAACCAAAATATATAAATAAAATAATATTTTACTTACATCTGAACCCTAGTCATAATATCCACCATAAAAATGCGCGAGTTTTTACAATAACTTGTGACTGAAGTACTGCAAATCTCTGAACTTCTGTCCAAGACTGAGCCGGAGTTTAGCTTTTTATATTATCAGTTGATTGCAGCAGATGTTATTAAACATCCGTTACTCAAATTATTATTTCTTTCTAATGAAATAATTCGAATACATGGACGCAATTAACTGATTTACGCGAGAAGCTACCTCGTTTTTCTCCTGACCACAAATTTATTTCGCGCGAATAGTTTCCTTTCACCCCGCGGACGTTTAAAAGAGGCGAACCGAATAGTACACTTATTTGCATGTGTCCAATACATCACGTTTCCCTTAGATTATATATTTAAAATGTTTAAAAATCTTGACATTTAAATCTAAAAGAAGTGAATATATTTAATAACGTTTTTGGGGTTACTAACTAAATATTGACTGTTCAGACCTAATTTGTAGTATTCAAGTTAATGTACCCATAAAATCAACACACAATTGTAAATTATTCCACGATCCAGACAAATATTTATTTCTCTGGATCGTACTGTACAACAAATTTTAAGTTTCAAAAAAATTCATGAAAGCCATTATCTTTTTTATACGAATTCGACTGTGCTGATTTCAAATCTGAAGTCAGTTTATGTCCATCACCCACCACTTTTTTGAAAAATCATGATTTC